>APFE030222341.1:52587-159252 GCA_000404065.3 Pinus taeda
AAATAAAAATAAAAATATATTTAAAAATTAATCACTTACAATCTAAATAATCCTTTTTTCACAAATTCTCTCTTTCCCTGATAGCTTGGTTTCCAGCCCTTCAACATGATTTAAATTGAAAAATAAAACATTTCCAATCTCAGGAATATATTTTTATTTCCTTTCTTTTGTGTATACAAGACTATCTATATGTATTCAGCTGCAACACTGTTAACTTTTCCCTCAATACTTAGAACTTCCCAGTATAGTTTATTTTGGGAACTTAGCAACTCGGAAATCCCTGAAGCCACACCCCAGTTGGCCCCGGAACAAATACAGGTCCGAGAACCACCTTTGACACACTTGACTTCACTGAAGGAGGGCACCAAGGTAACTCACTCTCTTTGCGAGGTATTGACGTGGGACCCAATACTGGAATATTGAGAATTTGTAATGGCACATATGTGCCTGTCCTCATTACTAATGGTATATATGTTCTTGTCTCAAATAATGGTATATATGCTTTTGTCCCCACTATGGGTATCTTCTAGTTGGGAATATTTTTCAATATTGTTTTTGATGTGTGTCTTTCATTAACTGCTGCAGTATGTTGTTGGATTGCTTTGCAGATTAATCATATGCTTTATATTATGGTTGTTATTTCTTGAAAGATAATTGGATTTTGGACATATTTTTGTTCAACATATAACCCACCTTGATAGAATTTTAGCCAACAACTACGACCATTCCTTGCTTTTACGAAATCATGTGTCAAAATAACAACAAAGTTCTGTTAACCAATGGCACCATTTCCCGTATAAATCCCGGTCACTATTCTCCCAAAGAAAGGAGAAGTCCCCAATTTTTAGGTGCTAAAAACCTTCATTAATTCCCTGGTCGTGTCATTAACTCCAACTCATTTTCTAATCTTCGCTGCCATTTCTGTACACACCTCTTTAAATTATCCACTTACTTGTTCATTCCTTGCATTCAATATGAATATTCTTTTTCTTGGGCCATGCTTTCTAGTGCGCTTCTTTGCAACTATGGCCAGTGGCAGAATTTCACATGGCATTTCGCGTTAGTTTGTTCTTCGACCGGGTTTATTGTTAGGATTTGGAGTCTTGCCATTGGCTTCATTTGCTCTGGCCTGTCGTTAATTCCCTGTCGTAATATCCTTCGCTCCTTCCTTCTACGAGTATATCTTCTCTCATTCAGATTGATTATGTCTTATCAGATTCAAGCTTGATCTGGCACATCAATCAATAGGCATATCAACGATATCAATAAGTGATATGAGTTGAATCCTTCATTGACTTTCAAGAGAGGGACGAACTCACTTGTACAGGGATAGTTTTAAAATAATTTATTTTTTTTTAAGCTAATATTTTTTTAATAAATTAGTGGCTAATAAATATATTAATAGCGACATATAAATTAAACTAGCATTTGCATCAAATGTTGCAAAGGAAGGGCAGTAAGGTATAAATTCCAGAAGAATCTTGACATATAGAAAATCGTTGAATATAAAAATTAATAAACAAAATGGCATACAAACAAATATTTACACAATATGGCCATCAATATCAATCTCTGATAGATTTCATGGGCTATGTGCATGGATCTACCTCCTATTCTTATACTCATACATCCTCATAAATAAATGACCAACTTATGAGACTGACTAAAAACCAGAGCTGTTGTGAATGGATTCTCAAACAAAACAATCTCATACCCATCTCCAAATGTACTCATTCCTTCAAAACAATCTCATACCCATCTCCATATGAACTCATTCCTTCTGCCATCATCTGCCAAAACATGGCCCCTTCACCTCCTCTTCCCCATTTAGGAGATGCATATACATGTTTATAAACCACATCAAGTAAATTGTCTCTCTCACTTGTGTGAAATCATGGGTCTTTGTAAGATTTCCCAAACTCTACAAGAAGAACTCGTTTTTTCAATATCCTACTTCCATCTTCAAGGTGGCTCTTTATCCAACCTTGCAAAAATGAAAGCTGGGTCTCCTCATCTACCCCAGCGAGCCTTTAAAATTTCAAATCACAGTGCAATTTATTAGTGCAAACTCAAACATTATGACTAAGCAATGAACACTTGTTACTATAATAATGAACTCCACATTCCAATTAGATATTTTTAAGCTAAATAATTGTGGTAACATCACCTAACAAGTAGTTAAAAACATTACAATATAAGTTGACATACATCATTCACTTATAAATTTAAATATTTTCATTACTTAATTAACTCTTTAAACTTTTTAATTACTTAAAATATACATTATACAATTATAAATTTACATATTTTCTTTAATTATTTTTAAACTCTCATCGATTACAAAAATCATAGCAATTTAGATTTTTTCCATCACATTTAAATATAAAAAATAATATGTTATTATATAAATAATAATAATAATTATTATTATTATTAAAAAATAAAATTTTAATTCCCATAAACACTAAACAACACCACTTTCATTCTTCATAGTAAAATAATGTAAATTAATTTAAAATTTTACTAAAATAAAAAGATAAAGTACATCTACATATGTTTATGGACCATGATTATGACACTTGAGTTGGTAGATATATAAGGGAGTCATGAAATATAGGAAGTTAGTGTTTGTAAATCAACCATAATATTTTCTCTAAAGTTCCAATTCTGAACCACTTAGGAGAAGCAAGAGAAGATTGGCTATGGTTTTTTTAGTTTATAGACATTGAAGTTATTTGAAAATAATTAATGCAAATAGTACATTTATCTTCACTAAAGGATTTTCATGCTTACAAATATAAAAGGTCAAGGTGAACATCCCCTCACAAACTCACAATGGAAAATGGTGCTATGTCAATATTAAAGGAGAATATTAAGGAACTATGCTTTTTTATATTTGTAGTGAAATCATAATGAGGTTCATACCTCAATATTCTTCAACAATCACCAATAAGATAAAACATAATAAAGTTTAAATAATAGAAAAGAAAGAAAGACAATAGTGTTTAAAGCACCTAATTTGGTCTCTTTTAATTTAATTGACCTAATGGGTATTTTTCTTCTAACTTAATTATCCTAATAATTATCTTTCTCTCTATTATATATATACATTGTAAGCTCACATGCTTAATCATAAACCTAGAATCAACATGCAACTTTATTGATATACTGAAGATATTAGCTTTGGGAAACTTAAGATAAATGGCTTGATGATACACTCTTAAAACTAAGAGAAATTTTCCCTTTAGCTTTATCAAACATTACTTTCTAAGAAAAAATCACAAGCATTAATGAAGGATTATTGACCAATTTTCATAATAATTGGATTTGATATTGAGTGAAACATATAATTTTTTCAAAAAGATTATATGTTCACTCCATTGACCTAATTTCTAAATTATCATCCAAAGCTTAAGGTTCTGGAGTTGATGTTTAATTTTCTGAAACAACATTTATGGTGTTGTTACCAAAGTTTATGTTCACAATAAATATCTTTGCATAAGGATTCCCTACACTTCATCTATTGTTAATTTGAGGCGTTCTAAAGAATACAACTGTCATTTCAATTCTGCGTTCACCTGATTACCTTATCCTTCCCGATGGTTTTTATTGTTTTTTTGTATTAATTGCATGCTTTGCCTGGTGCGTGGCATGAGCAGGCCTGTCCCACCACAGTTCCCTTCCTCAATCACTTCGTTGCATCGATGGTGGGGATCCAAGTCATTGAATCCTACGGCTATGATTGATTCTAGGTTTATTCACGCCAGCTCTCAGGAACTAGGTTGCATTTTCCTCTTTCGGTCCAGAGCGCCAGCTCTGCTTTCCTCTCCATCTCCATGAACTAGTTCCTTCTTTCATCTCAACCGTGACAATCTTGGGAGATTTTTTGGCACAACGAATGGTTTCAACTTTGAACGGCAGTTCCAGGGTAAGAAATCACTGTTTATTTGCTTTTGTATTATCTCTTCTTTGCGGTTTATAGTTTCAACGATTTATGTTTTCCTGATTAATTCAATTCAGATACTAATGCAATTTGTGAAACCTTTGCCTGTAGATTTTGTCTCAAAGGATCTAGGAGCTACTCGTCAAGCAGTAAAGTGGGCACCCTACTAGGTTCCAATGCTCAAGAAGTTCTAGGTAAGAGTTTACCATTGGTCCTTTCGTTACTTGGCTGAGATGTTCGCCCTCTCCACAGATTTGCTATCTATACTTCTCAAATATTTTGTAATTAAGTTAAATGGAAATTTGCATAGTTGACAGCTAAGCGCTGAGAAATTTTCGTTTTTCTCTCTGTCGAAACAACGGTTTGATTTCCGGCTTCAGTTGTAAGTCCGAGTTAGCTTAGTTCTTTGAAGGGTTCTCCCATGTCGAGACCCCTTGTTTAGTCTTGATTTTTTTCACGTTATCTTATATTTGCTAAGAATCTCCTCAGGATAAAGATTATGTTTTGCTTCTCTTATCAATGGGACTAAGCTTATTGTTTCGCTAGTTAATAATTTATATGCTCTGGACGCTGTATTGGTTATGGGCTTTTGTTGGATATTAAGGTTTTAATGGTCACCTTCTGTAATATAATCACATGGTTCCTAATTTGAGCTTTTAGGGTTTTATGAGTATGTTCATGAAATTATTCATATGTATTTATGGTTTTTTCCATGCTCCTTCTGAATTATATTAATGTTATTCTTGTGCTCTGCTTTGTGCATTTATTCACTATATTTACCATTGTTATTTTGTTCAAGGGCATTGGAACGTATTACCAGGGTATCTCTGTCTAAATTTCAATTTGAAATTATTGTTTATGTAGAATGTTTATGTCACTGAACTGCTATTGATGTCGGTCTTTGCTATCTTAGATGCGAGCTATCTCCTTTTTTCCTTGCTGCTATTGTTCTGGCGATGGTTTAGTTATTCCCTCGTTCAAGGGTTACTTGAATCTTCCAGCGTTGAAGATTTCCTGCCTGTGTAGGGTTTATGTGGATTTCTTTAGGGTTTTGAATTCCTTCATTAATATGATTTCCTTTCGCACAAGTCGACTCGACCTAGGGTTTGGGTTCCGGTCTCTCTTCGTTTCTTTTTTTTTTTATCTCAGAGTTTTTCTCAGGTTAACTATCGGTGGGAACAACCCCCTCCGCTTGATGAATTTCCATCATTTCCTGGTAAATTCCTTCTAGCACAAGCATCTTTGTTCAAAGTTTGCTGGTCATAAGATTTTAAGTTACAAATTTTGGGTTACCCTTAATCCTCTAAGGTAATTATTTTTCCAAATTTGCATTACTCTACAACAGTATAATCTTGCAATACTTTTATGATGTGGCTACATACGTGACATCTAGTTCTTGCTTGTACCCAGCTTGTGGACACTCTATAGTTTTGAGACAGACATTGCCTTTAAAGACTGGGTTTTCTATAGCTACAATAGTTCATTCTTTCCTGTCATATCTTTCTTGTTTCTCTATTTTCTACAGTACTAAACTCTCTACTGTTTATAACTCAAGAACCTGACAGTGTAAAAGCAATTCATTAAACTATTGTTACCTCTGCATTTTACATTCAATTGAGGTTCTAAAACAAATGGTCTTTAATTTTCTGTAACGGTCTCATTTTCTTAGCTATGCAAACACTGTTACTTATACTTTCATTTACTACTAGAGTCTTATACAGACAATAATTCCAACGTTGAAGATTTCCTGCCCATGTAGGGTTTATAGGGATTTATTCAGGGTTTTCAATTCCTTCATTAATATGATTTCCTTTTGCACAGGTTGACTCGAACTAGGGTTTGGGTTCCGGTCTCTCTTTGTTTTTTTTTGTTTTTTTGTTTTTTGTTGTTTTGTTTTTTATTTTATCTCATAGTTTTTCTCAGGTTAACTATTAGTGGGAACAACCCCCTTCACTTGATGGATTTCCATCATTTCCTAGTAAATTCCTTCTGGCACAAGCATCTTTGTTCAAAGTTTACTAGTCATAAGATTTTAAGTTACAAATTCTGGGTTACCATTAATCCTCTAAGGTAATTATTTTTCCAAATTTGCATTACTCTGAAATAGTATAATCTTGCAATACGTTTACGATGTGGCTACATACGTGACATCTAGTTCCTGCTTGTACCTAACCTGTGGACACCCTACAATTTTGAGACAGACATTGTCTTTAAAAAATGGGTTTTCTATAGCTACGGTAGTTCATTCTTTCCCGTCATCTCTTTCTTGTTTCTCTATTTACTACAAAATTAAACTCTCTACTATTTATAACTCAAGAACCTTACAACGTAAAAGCAATTCACTAAACTACTGTTATCTCTGCATTTTACATTCAATTGAGGTTCTAAAACAATTTTCTTTCATTTTCTGTAACGGTCTTGTTTTCTTAGCTATGTAGACACTGTTGCTTATTCTTTCATTTACTGCTAGAGTCCTATACAGTCACAATAATAATTCTTTCTTTTTCAGTAAAAGTCTCTTTTCTTTTTAGCTAATATTATTAGTGTAATTATAAGTATAAATAAACTTAAATTTAATATTGATTTAAATTTAAATGAAATACAAATAGATATATTGTATAGAGACAAAATTCATATTTTAATACTTTAATTCATAGTTACCGGCTAAATAAAATTCAATAATGAAAAATACAACTATTTAAATATATCCTTTAACAAAGGAGATAATTAAGCTAACCATTAAAACTGTTACAAATTATATAATATAATATTTAATAGAAATTAATTTTTTATACAATTTTTATAGTACAAAAATATACAAATTTCACATTATCATACATTTTATATTTAAAATAAAGTTAAATATTTTTTGAAAATATAAATTCTTAATTAATAATTAAGAAAATCAAATTATTTTTATTTAACTTAAAAAAAATATTTCTCACATATTTACAAATTATTAATTTATAAATTAAAAATATAACATATATCAATATTATGTTTTAGCCATATAAATCATAATGCATAAGTTAATATATATCACTATGAATTTCATTAAAATTTTGTCATCTAATTTACGCTCCAAAATTTCATTACAATTGGCAAACACGGTGCTATATGCACATACATGGTAATGGTTAAAAATGCATTAAAGTTGTTAAATAAAGCTAGTCATTGCTAAGTAAACTAAATGTAAAAAAAAGAATATACAACATGCACATACATATTAAATTAAAAATGTATTGAGACTGTCAAACAAAACACATTTGCAAATTGAAAATATGTTAGGATGATTCTCGTGTTCACCGAGTCATTTGATGAAAAGGGCTCAATATTTAGATTCATAACTCACCTTGTTTTAGATATAATTGGTTGTTTAATAATAGCAAACATGGAAATTGTTTTTGTTAGGGTTAATAATAACAAACATGGAAATAATCTCGGATAATATTAATAATATAATGGAAAAACAGTTGAAATCATGGAATTAGACAAGTTGCATTGAAGCATTCCAAATACAAAGCTTTGGGCTTTCGTTATATGGCAAGAATCAAACTTGAAGAACAACAATCCAATGAGGAGACAAAGAAGTGAAGAGGATCTTTTGATAAAACAAGCGTATGCAATATTGAGTTGAAGCCAGTCATTTGATTTGCAACGCAGAGGCAGTTTGTTTAACAAAAGGGCCCTGTTTTGTGTTCTTCTGACCGCTATTTTCTTCATTGATATAGTGGAAGCCATATATTATATGGCTAATCTTCTTTTTTCTCCTCTGTGTTTCCTCAATGAGTAATCCCTCATTGCGACATGTGTGCAAGGGAAGAAGCCTTCCACATTACGTAGTGGCTCCTTGGTAGTTGCATATCTTTAAGCCCATTTGCCCAGGATTTCCAATGTCATCACAGTATAATCATCTGGAAGCTTCATAGAAGCACTGAACAAGCCATACATATACATGTCTTGTGACAACAATCCAAAGCCTGCAAAATACAAAACTTTCAGAATCAAATTCAATCAAAATGTGTTACCCCAACAAACTAGAGGACTGTAAAAGATATAAAAATAAACTTAACAATATTGCCCAGGAATTCAAAGTCCAGCTCTTTATGGTACCCTGGAACATCTCCCCATTTGATGTTTGCAACAGAAAGAGCTAATATCATACTTTTCCTTTTAATGAACACCAATACAAATAAGGAGAACTGGGAAAAATGCAACCACAATGCCTGCAGTGTAATCATCCAGAAGCTTTTCTTTTAAAGAATGGTAGTTGCAAAGCATTAGTTGTGAACCGTTACACCCGGAAGCTTCTCATTCAAAGAATGTTGGTCGTAAAGCGTTAGTCGCAGACCATTACAGGTATTAACCAATGCATACCACCCCACAACTAACTTGTAACTAATTCGTAACTATTTTGATCTAACGGTTGAAATTTGTGCAATCGTCTAACATCTAATGGTATGTCACACAAAGATGACACATAGGCAAGGAGGGGTGTTGATTTTAGAGGGGAACACCTTACGGCGTAATTAAATGGTTAGTGAATAGACATTAATTGATAATAAACATCAAAACATTTATTTCATGATTTCATATTGTTATAATTAAATAAAAAATCATAAAAATTTATTAAATTATACCTTTATTTTAGATTAATATTAATTATAAAAAAATCAATATATATGTAATAAAAAAAAGCACAAAGATTTTTTTAACCATGGAGATTTATCTTTACTTTACTATTGAAATGTAGATTTTGTTACAAATACCACATACCTAAAACACATGTAACTCACTTCATATGACATTTTTTAATTAATAAATTTAATTTAAAAAAATAAACATAATAACTTCAGAGAAATAAATTTTAATCATATATATATAATTACTATGAATAAAATATTCTTAAAAAATATCTACAATCCAATTTATAATTAATAATAATAAAATTAAAATTCTAACCATATATTTAAGAAAAAACCATTTAAAAAAAACCATTAAATTTTCCACTCTCAACTCTTATTAAATTCTTCACTCCCAACTCTTATTCTATCAATGATCATTATTACTTCCTTATTAAGAGTTTACACCGAGTGCTGCCATTTGCTAAAAACTCTTATATATGAGCTGACTTTTATACTTTGATATGGTTTGCCTTTTCCTTCCCCACATTAAGTTTTTATCACAATCCTACTTTACATAATCCTACCATCACTATATTGGAGTATCTACCATTTTAATTTTCATTTAATGAAATCTTTTATTATAATCAAGATTAACTTTAAATATACCCAATAACAATATAATATTGACAATTAAATAAAAGCTTCTATTATAATCAAGATTAACTTTAAATGTATGGCCCAATGACAACATTGAAAAAAAACCATTAAACATTTTAGGTAATGGGAATGAGGTTCCCTCTTTCTTAATGTAAGCATATTTCATTTTTTAAATGTATGTAATATATTACTTTTTGTTGCTTAACGTAAGCCTATTTCATCTCCTTAAATGTATCTAATATATTACTTTATAGTTATTTTGTTGTATTATAGATGTTATGCGTCTATGTATTATTAGTGATAATGTGGTAATAATTTTTTTTTATAGTTAGTTATTTTTGATCATATTCATGTCATTTAATTATTGTAATGATTTTCAACTGGATTACAATAAGAAGAATTGTGATTTTGTTAATTAAATTTTTAATATCATTAAATATTCAATTCTTCATGTTCTAAATTGATTATTACTTTTTTCAATTTTTATGTATATTCACCTATCATATACTTACTTTTTTATTTTTGTTTTTGCACACATTACTAATATTATGATGATACTTTGTTTATAAAATATTTTGTTTTTTCAAACATTAATAATATTATGATGATACTTTGTTTATAAAATATTTTGAAAATTCCCTACTCTCATTTTCATCCCAAGAAGAAGGTTTCTTAAGCACATCCTTTTTAACTTCAATGCTTGGAGTGACATTTTTTTATGCTTTGGTGGATTCTTAAGTAAGTGATGGAGAACATAACATTAATTGTCTCACACATTTTTGCATTATTTAAGATATAAAATGAATAAGAAATAAAGAATAACATGGTTTGCGATCTTGATGAATAATTTCTTTTAACTTTATGTTTGTATCGATGTTAAGAAGCTCTAAGGCATAAATATTTTAGCCTAAATAGTATTACATGGATCAAATAATGATGTATTAACATGTATTTTGATGCCAATTAAATAAGTAGGATATTTTCATAACATTTGTAGTGTTTTGATAAAATTATCACTCTTGAATAAAGGCTTCAAGTTCTATTATAGTTTTTTTTGTTTATAATGAGATCTACAATGAATATACTAAAAATTTTTAGGAGTTTCAAGAACGTTAATTCCCATGATTAATCACTACTATAGATTCATTTTAACTCTAGATCTATCATATATTGAGAGGGTCAAATCCATTAGTGTGCAATTATTTCCTCAATTTTTGTACTATAAAAAGGATTTGTAGCTCGAAGGATTTTATTCCTCTCAACACATCACATATTGAGAATTAAGTGAATGTACACTAATTCACACACATACACCCACACCCACACCCACACCCACACCGACACACACACACACACATGTCACATGTCAACCCCATGTTGTGTCTAGAAAGAATTTGCACATATTTGTGAAATGCACACCATTGCAATGTTTAAACCCCCCCTCTCTTTCTTGTGTGTCTCTATGTCAATTAGATGTAGATTGGGTGGTTGGGAGAAATGATGTTACCCTCTCCACACTATTTCAATTCCCACATGTGCCATGTTTGAATTCATAATGAGTACATACCCTTGTAATGATTTTGATCCTTGTTGTCTAAGATTCCTTGAGGAATGAAACATGTATATTCCTCATATGAAATATAAACTCAATATATGAGTTCGATATAGAGTGTTTACAAATAAAAAATCATATCTTATGTATCTTAGAAAACCTAAAAAGTATATATTTTAATACAAATAAAATATGTGTTGAGATCTCTATTAAATAATGTAACAATAGAAATATAAATGCAACAACATTGTCTCAAGATAGAAAAACTATCTTCATCACACAATCATCTACATGGGAGAATATCTCAACCACACACTAATCTAGGAAGTTAACTAGTTGCAGAATATCTCGCAACCAACACGATCTAACTACCTCCTAACTATTAGAAACAAAATATTCTCATACATATCAACTCTATATAGTTACCAGTAATCATAAAAATTCAGAAATATGATCACATCCAAGACAAGTAGGAGTTATATATTCCATCACTCCCCATTAACCAATACTTTTCTTAATCTCCATTTGTTGAGGCCTTTGTCAGTATGTTCTCATTTACAACACTTGATTCACTATGAATTGCAGAACATTTTGATTATAAAAATCTATGTTTTGACCAACCTATCAATTTCTGCATAGTCTAACAAGGTGGAGGAGTTGCCCGAAAAGTTATGGGAATTCTGGTTTTATTTAGGGAAAATCTGGCAAGGATTTTTGTAAATCCAATTTATAGTTGTTAAATTTCAAAATTTTAGTTGTCCTAGATGTTTTTTATGGTGTTGAATCCATTTCCCCCATCAAAAATATGATTCAAACACTAACTCTACACGATTTTTTGAAATTTTTTTGCCAGGATTCCGGCCACGTTTGGCCGTTCGGGCAATTCATCCACCTCGTTAGATGACTCCGTCAATTTCATCTTGTAACTACCAAACATAAGAATTGTGTTTTTTGGAATCCATATAAGATATTCATCATATAGTGGGATACATGGGTCACCAACTACTATATCAGCTAGATCTTTACTAAACTCCTTCCTATACAAAATTCATGAGCCATTCTTGAATAACAAAAAATTACATGTCTACCTTTCATTCGACATGCATCATCATTAGTTAACATATTAGGTTTTCTTTTGACCACACTCCATCCATTGGTTTTATGGACGACTATCAACTTCTACATGCTCATGTTGTTTTGGATTACTATAAATGGTTTAAATTGACCATGAACCATCATTACATTAACGGGGATGCCTTGACAATGAATGATACACTAAATTAGTGTTTTTGGATGACCATGAAAAACCATGGGATGAAAGAATATGTCATCATTTAGGGTTGAATATGTAAACCATGTTCTCTTACATTGCCAATATTATACTCACCCTTGATCTAATTTTCAAAATATCTTTTACATTACCAACCTTCTTGAATCTAAGTTGACAAAACTATGGTGATATTCAAATGATTCTCTTAATTATTTAATAGCATATAAATAAAATTCTAAATATTCCTAGCACATAAACCAAAAGATGACATGGTGTTCTATTAAGACGCTCCATGGAGTAAAGGTCACTGGTGCAAAACTTTGTGGGGAAAAATTCAGCCATGTTAAGGGCTAGTGTGGCCCAAAATGAATGTGATCCTTGTGTGATTTTGACAGCTTATATGCCCCAAGGTCATGGCTACTCAAGCCACATGTTATTCATGTATTCATATTAGGACTCACATAAATTAGCAAACAAAAATGAAATGCTAAAAAATGCTGAATAATTTCTTATATTCTTAAGATCCAATGGATAATATCAATCATAATGAATGCTAATATCATCACCATTATCATTAAAAATTGAAATATTTTATTTAAATAATTCTTTATATATAAATATTAAATTTTATGTTTATAATTTTATCATATTACTCAATTTCAAAGTAATAAAAGATTATGAATTTTGAAAAAAAAAAAATTTAATAAAATAAAATAATAAAATATGAATATATCTATAATATATATATATAAATAAGTAGGCCTTAACTTGGATGGTTGGCAGAAAATATTGTTATACTTCTTACCAATATTTGATTCATTTGAATTTATACTAAGTATTTTATTAAAGGGATTTTGATCTTAGCCTTAAATTTCAATTACTTTTTTACTCTTGTATATAAGTTGGAGATAAAATATCAAATCCTTATTGATAAATTAAAATAATCTTTCTCTATATAATTTACTTATCTTTCATTTTAATCTTATTTAAGAAAACAAACATCTCTAACAAAAATATGAAAAAAGGTGAAATTACCCATGTACATGAATAATTTATTATTAATGCAATAACGATGGAACAAACATATATATATAATGATATTAAAATGAATATTAATTTAAAAGCCGTGAGGGTTAGCTGAATTGGTCGGGTTCTTGTTGTTAAAGCATCTTGAGAGGTCACAGGGAATGAACCAATGAGAAGTGATCCCTTTGGGTGGATCTTCCCGGAATAAAGTTTTCATGGACATAGTGATCATGGATCTCTCGAATTCATAAACTACATCCAACAAAAAAATTAGTTCTAGTTTTTTCTTTTTTTAATTCTGTGGATAGGTATTTGCCTATTGGAAATTGACATATCAATCTTTTTCTTAACAATAAATCCCAATTGTATGATTTAGAATAAAAAATCTTTTTCTTAACAATAAATCCCAATTGTATTATTTAGAATAAAAAATATTGAGATATTTTCTTCATGTCTTTTAAATCAACAAATAGAATTTTCAATAATAATTTCCTTACCTCTATAAATCCATAAAATTTTCAATAATAACTTCCTTACATCTATAAATCCATATTTAACATTAAATTTTTATCAAATATGATTAAAAATTTGAATTTTCAATAATAACGACTTTGCATCTATAAATCCATGTTTATTATTAAAGATTCAGAAGGAATGATTAAAAATTTGTTATGCAAGTGTTTAATAACGACTTATGAAGACTGTAACGCCCTGGGAACCGGGCGCTCCGCGCACGAACGGGCGACCCTCCTACCCGACAATCCGTTCACACGAAACGGTGACCGTAAACCGAACGACATCAGTTGAGACAGTTCGGGCAAACAGTGGCAGCTTGGGCGACGATGTAGGCGACGTTCAAGCGCACACATGAATCAGTGAACGCAACTCCAAACGGACGGGTCGACAGCTACGACAAGATAGGACAGGCCGAACAGAGGGGCGACACACACAACAGCAAACGAACGGTTAAGGGACAGTTCGTGGACAAGTGCACCGAGTGAATCGGGTTCGTTCAACAATCGGGCAAACAGCGACAGCGTATGGACAATGGAGCGAAATGATCCGAAGTGAACGAGCGCGTGGGATAAAGGAGCACGACGCCATACAGGTTTATACTTGGCGCTGGTCAGCTTTGTAAAACAAAGGCCGACGTGCCAAGATATACGACACGATGGATAAACATAATTCAACACACGTTGGCTTGCGAAGGGGCGGGTGTCTAAACACATAATTGAGGGTCGGCTACACCACCGACACCCCTCTCCAAATCGACATGGACTCTTATATATACGGAGGGCGGAAGCGTTTGGAGGATCATCATTCGATCACTCATTCGATCGTTCTACAACTCTCCTCTACATACGAGTTCGATGTAGCGAACTGTGGTACGAAGGAGCGGACGGAGGTCGGACGAAGACCGCTAACGGACGGTGTATTACTTCGGACTTGCGAGGCAGCACGATAGTGCACCATCATGACACAGGGGTCGGGTTGAATACAGGTTCGGGCAAACAATATAACAGTGCAGCGAAAGGCCGCGGGCTCGCTGTCATTTAAACAACATATGAGTTGTATGGTTACGCCGGTCTTGGCATAGAACAAACGGCGTATGGACTGTTAACTCTATTGTATTATTGCGCAGGCCGTGGGGTATTACACGGGCCCTGCCATCAATTATCATCGTGTGGTCGGGGACCGACACACGTATTGTAAAATTATTAACCGGTTTAATGGAAACATTGCGGGAAGACTCTTGGTGAGCTGCACCGCCCATATATTCATGCGTTCTTATGTGTTTTAAGTTATGCGCTGTTATATATATTGGTGAGCAGGTTTATTAATTCGGTTGATGAATGGGTTATATAAGACAGTATATGCATTTGGTAATTTATAATTGAACAAAGAATTATAATTAAAGGATTGCAGTTTGGTTATAAGATTACAATTGTGGTTTTAAGAATTGGTTATTAAGTTAAAAGCTCGTGCAGCGATAGCGGAACAGGCGTAGTGAAGGCGTAGTCTATAGGCAACGTTATAAACTTGCCCGGTAGTGCCGCACCCTCCAACAAAAAAATATAGAGAGGTTGGGGGCATGACAAGTGGTATCAGAGCCATAGGTTGGCTGGTTGACGGAAGAAGATACACATCTACACTTTGTGACAGTTTGATTGGTTGGCAGACATCCACAGAAATGATGGGGCAGTTCGACAGTGGCAGAAAGATGGATTATGGGGTCCATGATGCGGTCGGAAGGCCTGGACACATGAACTCAAACTGGGCCGAAGTGCAGACCAAACTTGCGAAGATTCGGGAAGCTTGTTCGGAGCTCCGAAAAGAGCTGAACGAACTCAAGGGTCAGTGCGAGTGTGGAATGGAACTTGATCAGGTTGGCAGAGAAATCCGCTTGAACGACTTAAGTCTCCAAGAGGTCTTCAATGAAAGAGCTCGGTTAAGGGAGAAACGGTCTAAAGCGGAGGTGGAAGTCAAACGGGTTGAGGAAGAAATAAGGAGGAGACTCCTTGGTAAAAAAGTAGTCAAAATCGGGCAGGAAGAAATTGACTACATCAACAAGCTTGGGGCAGAATGTCATGAAGACATGCGGAAGTCTGACTCTAAAAGCTTGGTTGGAGAAACAGATGAACAAAGCTCGGTGGAAGGGAAGCTTGGAGCAAAACAAGCCGGGCCGGAACGGGGCGAAATGAAGGGGAAGAAGCCTTTGAAGTGTTGGCTTTGCGCATGACCTCATACAGTCAAACAGTGTCCTTCGAAACCAAAAGGACCAGTTGAAGATGGGGACGGGGAGATAAGAGCTGTGTGCACATGTTCAAAGCCACAGCCTCAACCCGGCACATGTGCAAAACCGGACACATGGAGGAAGGCTCGAGAAGATTACCTTCGACAGGTGGAAATGGCAGGTTCCGATAGATGGGCCGATTTGGTGGATAGAGGAGAGCCACCTGGCTCACCTCCCGGGAGACTTTCTTAGATGAACAGGAAGTCGGGCTCATTGTTGACTGCTCAAGGCAGTGAGCCCGTAATGATACTTGAGCAGGTCCGATGGTCTCAACGGGCACCTGAAATCGGGGTTCCCATGAACGTGACGGGGAGATCATGAAACGAGTGTGTTACACTCGGCCAATTTATCCATACATGGTGGACTTGGAGGTTCAAAATGTCGGGGAGCCAAGGTTGTTGCACTACGTCGACCTTGATGTAGTATGGGATGCATACTTCCGAAACATGCATAGGATTATGGATTGGAAGGGCGACTTGGTATGGAGGGCCGAAGAGGACACAATGGTATGGAGGTTGTCGGGACGACAACGGAATAGGGTGGGGGAGGATGTAACGCCCTGGGAACCGGGCGCTCCGCGCACGAACGAGCGACCCTCCTACCCGACAATCCGTTCACACGAAACGACGACCGTAAACTGAACGACATCAGTTGAGACAGTTCGGGCAAACAGTGGCAGCTTGGGCGACGATGTAGGCGACGTTCAAGAGCACACATGAATCAGTGAACGCAACTCCAAACGGACGGGTCGACAGCTACGATAAGCTAGGACAGGCTGAACAGAGGGGCGACACACACAACAGCAAACGAACGGTTAAGGGACAGTTCGTGGACAAGTGCACCGAGTGAACCGGGTTCGTTCAACAATCGGGCAAACAACGACAACGTATGGACAATGGAGCGAAATGATCCGAAGTGAACGAGCGCGCGGGATAAAGGAGCACGACGCCATACGGGTTTATACTTGGCGCTGGTCGGCTTTGTAAAACAAAGGCCGACCCGCCAAGATATACGACACGATGGATAAACATAATTCAACACATGTCGGCTTGCAAAGGGGCGGGTGTCTAAACACATAATTGAGGGTCGGCTACACCACCGACACCCCTCTCCAAATCGGCATGGACTCTTATATATACGGAGGGCGCAAGCGTTTGGAGGATCATCATTCGATCACTCATTCGATCGTTCTACAACTCTCCTCTACATATGAGTTCGATGTCGCGAACTGTGGTACGAAGGAGCGGACGGAGGTCGGACGAAGACAGCTAACGGACGGTGTATTACTTCGGACTTGCGAGGCAGCACGATAGTGCACCATCGTGACACAGGGGTCGGGTTGAATACAGGTTCGGGCAAACAATATAACAGTGCAGCGAAAGGCCGCGGGCTCGCTGTCATTTAAATAGCATATGAGTTGTATGGTTATGCCGGTCTTGGCATAGAACAAACGGCGTATGGACTGTTAACTCTATTGTATTATTGCGCAGGCCGTGGGGTATTGCACGGGCCCTACCATCAATTATCATCGTGTGGTCGGGGATCGACACACGTATTGTAAAATTATTAACCGGTTTAATGGAAACATTGCGGGCAGACTCTTGGTGAGCTGCACCGCCCATATATTCATGCGTTCTTATGTGTTTTAAGTTATGCGCTGTTATATATATTGGTGAGCAGTTTTATTAATTCGGTTGATGAATGGGTTATATAAGACAGTATCTGCATTTGGTAATTTATAATTGAATGAAGAATTATAATTAAAGGATTGCAGTTTGGTTATAAGATTACAATTGTGGTTTTAAGGATTGGTTATTAAGTTAAAAGCTCGTGCAACGATAGCGGAACGGGTGTAGTGAAGGCGTAGTCTATAGGCAACGTTATAAACTTGCCCGGTAGTGCCGCACCCTCCAACAAAAAAATATAGAGAGGTTGGGGGCGTGACAAAGACTAATGAGAAACATGGCCTATGAAATATGTACATTGAATTATGAAACGTCTACCTATTCGCATTCTGCTGATTGCCAAATGTTTGTTTTGGTGGAGAAACACATGTTTGTTTCTACCGTAGAGGATAAAATCATACCGTTATAGGATAGAATCATACCATTTAGTTGTAATAGGGTTGCCCATTAAAGTAAGGTCAATCAACAACATTACTAGGTACATCAGTGCCCTTTCTAACATTTGTTTATGCTTATGTTAATTATTATCAGGGAACCATATTAATGAAAAGCCTATAAAATCATACCATTTAGTTGTAATAGGGTTTTCCATTAATGTAAGGACAATCAACCACATTACATTACTAGGTGCACCACTGGTTGACATTTTTTTTATGTTTATGTTAATTATTATTATAGAATTATATTAATGAAAAGTATAGGAATTTTATTTTCTTGGCTTGACGTATATGAGATTTGAAATTTGAATTACATGATTTATATAACATTTCAAAACACAATGATTAACGATTAAACTAGCCTTCATAAATTAAAAAATATAAAATAATCAAAATATACTTATCAATAATAATAATAAAATCAATAATATTACATCAATATGATTAATATATATGATTAATACATTGTGTAGTAATTATATTATTATTAATATAATAATTAAATATAATATTATTAATTTATCTTATTTTAATGTAATAATATTATTATACTATAATAATATTCTTATTAATGTTAGCAACAACATTAATATTATTATTAATATTAGTGTTATTAATAATAGTTAAGTAATAATCATTATATTCACAATATTAACAATAATATTAATATTAATAGTAATAATAGCCTTGATGGTTTGCTTAATTAGTCGATGTCCCATTGTTAAATAAACTTGCTATTACGACATCACAGGTTCAACTCTCCTCAATTCCCTCCGAGTTAGGCTCATATTAATTTAATAGTTGCATATGAGTTGGAGATAAAATATCAAACCTTTATTAATTACAAACACTTCTTAAGCCTGCTCACAATAAATCCCACCACATCAACTTCACCGTTATTGAAGTTATTTAAGGTACAATTCATTTGACCTGAGAATTCAGTAGGTCAAAAAGAAGTATAACCCAAGCTCCTTGAGTGATGTGAGAAAAATAGGTGAAGTGGGTCTCACACAACATTACAGCCACTTTTTCCATAACGCTGTTGCACTTCTGGTGGCTACTCCTAAAAGCTGAGTGATGTGTATTTCTTTCCAGTAAGTTCCACGCACTATTATTATATTATAGGCTATGGGTGGGAGAAAAAGTGTCCTCCTAACAAGACAATAGTTTGGGGTAAAAAAACAAGTTGGTCCATTCTAGGCAAGGAAACCCTTCGCTGTGTTAAAGGCGTGTTTGAGAAGGAAGGGCCTGGAAATGGTTCTCGTTCTGGCAGGCGGCTACCAAAAGGTCCATGATCGCCTTTTGAGAAAGCATCTTGAAGAAATTGTTTATTTCCCCGTCCCTCCTATTTGATTAGGACAACCATGACAAGGAAAAATCCTGTTCTGTTAATATGCTGCTATTAGTGCCAGTAGGACCTTGAAATTCAAGCCTTCTTTTAGAGGCGGTTGAGCTTGCTACTTGAATAAGACATTTCTATCGTCAAATGCCTGCAAAAGGCACCTTGATACTATCCCAGAATATCATGAACTGCAAAAACAAAGTCAAATAATCTACCTGGATGTTATCCTTGGAATTATGAGATATTTACAAAATCTACAATTGGAATAAGCTCAACAGTTTACCTTCATGTTTAATTTTTTTCCTCCAGACATCTGAATAAACAAAGATTTTTAATTTATTCAAACACATAGTTGGGCGGAAAAGAACAAAGACCATATAAAAACAGAAGAGAGAAAGTTGAAAAAGAATGTGTTTCACAACTATGGTTTTGTTGGGTACTTTAGTTTCATATTTATACTTAAATTGTTGGATGGTAATGTTTCTTTCATGTTTAGATCTTAGTTATGGTTGAATTGCTTTCGGAATGAAGATGAGCTTTTTCATAAAAATACATCTTATATGGAAATTTCATTGTTTTGTGTGCGACTTTAATTCTATATTTGTGCTTAATACCTTTTTGGATAGTTCATGTTAGTTTTCATGTTTAGATTGTTAATTATTAGTGGATTGCAGATTTAACAATATTCTCGAAATTTAACTCACATAAGTTTATTCATAAAATTATAAACTCATAAAAATGTGTGTTATATATGAAAGTTTCAAATAAAAAGATATTAGAGTATTGGTTTTAATAATGGAAAAAAAAAATTGTGCACCATATATTGTGCTAAATAATTTACAATGTTAATTATGAGTAGATTGCAGATTTCACAATACTTTGGATATTTAATCGGCATGAGTTTATTCATAAAAATACAAACTAATAAAAATATTTGTTATATATGAAAGTTTTAAATAAAAATATAAACTAATAAAAATATGTGTTATATATGGAAGTTTTAAATAAAAATCAATTAGAGCATTGATTTTGATAATGGAAAAACTTTTGTGTGCACCATACACAGTGCTGAGTGCTGAACAATACAATTTAGAATGTTAATTATGAGTAGATTGCAGATTTTACAATATTCTCGAAATTTAATTGTCATGAGTTTATTCATAAAAATACAAACTCATGAAAATACGTGCTCTACGTGCTCTAATGTTAAGAAAGCTAACATAATGGCAATGTTAGTACCAAGATAGCAATAACATAGGTTATTGGAGAAACATTTTTTTGAGATGACACAAATTAAAACAAAAAAAGGAGAGCATACAAAATTTCATAAATCAAGTCTCTTAGTATAGAGTTTTCAAACATAATGAATGGATTTGTCCTTTACTTTCACAATTGTGAGGAACTAATTCTGCCATCATTGACTTCTTAAATGATAGTCTCACTAACAAGGATTATCATGCCAATATCATCACAGTCTTATAACAACTAGAATGGGGAATTTCACAATTGCGAGGAACCAATTGTATCACTTATCATTGACTTCTTAAATGATATTATCAAGAACAAAGATTATGATGCCAATATCATCATGGTCAAACAACAATTAGAATGAGGAATTTCATAAGTGGCTAGAAAGATTCAAGATTTAGATGACATCATCACATGAAGAGCACTACAATTTTACCCGAACCAATGTAAACTCCTTTCTACAAAGTGAAATATATTGGTTTTCTACCAACATTTATTAAACCAAATTTATAAAATGCATCTAAAGACATTGATTCAACATGGAAAGAGAATGATGGGAACCTAGTTGAGGCTATGGAAATGATTGAGTTAGATAAAATACAATGGTCCAAAGAGACAACAAATAATACCATTCTTTTATAGTTTGGACATTTTACATGAGTGAAATAAGGATACAAAGAAACAAGTAACTAAATTAACAACATCCTATAACAAATGATGAGGGAGTTTATTAATGCTCCCCTTACTACTAAAGTCTTTCTATAAAGCTTTCCTCATAAAATTAGACCAATTTCTAATGAATAAAAACAATTATCCATTGCATTGTGAATTAAGGTGATATGTGATTACTTTGTTATGAAATGTTTGATTTAAATCATTTACTTATAAAGGTTCCAAAATCTTAATGAAGAGAAATCTCATAAATCCTTCACTTTCAACATAAACTGGTTGGAAAATTTTGACTTCTTTCTTCTATGCTATTGTTTCTTATGCCATTGCTTTAGAATGATTCCTTTGCAACATGTGGTGCAAATTCTAGTTTATACATAGGAGATACTTTCATTCCTTGAGTCTCAGTATACAATTATGAGTATGAAATTATGATTGTAATGGTTGAGTATGCAATTATGCTAGTAATGGTTGTGCTTTGTTTCTTTCTTTAATTGGTAATGGTTCTATTTTTTTGTTACATTAATTGGTATTTTGATATAGATTAATAGAAATCAGAAAGTGGATATGGTTTATTTAAATATAATTAAAATTAGTACAGTGATATAATTTAAATGATTAATAAACGCAAATAAATATCAAAATTTTTACTTTATGATTCATGTTATTACCAAAATTAGAAAGAAACTATAAAAATTAACTAAATTGTAATATTATTTTAAATTATTATTAATTATAAAAAGGACAAGCATTTAAAAAACCATATAGAAATTTATTAGCCATGAGATTTACTCCCACTATATCATGAATATTCTCCACTTGTGAATAGTCTCTCTTACAATACCATGGGTCAATACCATGGCTTACTAACACCTCATGTCCAAAAAACCATAATTCATGTTCATAGGGCATATGTTCTTGTAATTTTAATTAGTAATTTTAATTAAAAGGGTAGAAATGACATAACTACTTTTGAGAGAAATATCAAGCTTTGATGTGTGACTACTATTAAGAATATTCTAGAATGTTAAGTGAAGATTAAATCTTTACCATCCACTTAATAATTATTGATAATTATATTAAGATTATGGAAACTATAATCGAAAGTAGACACATCAACATTGTCATATATATATATATATATATAATTGTTACATTGTTACCAATTAAGAGGCGGTGTTGGAAATATGAGCTCTAATGTGTCTTATAATTAACCAACGATGCATTAGAGATTAAGACAAATTAAGAACGGGCGTTGGAAATATGAAATTTGACTTGCCTTATTTATCAATACATTAATTAACAAAGAATGCATGACAACTCAATTTGTACCACACAAATTTGCAAAAAAATATTACTTAATTATTAGTGTGAACCAATTGATTACAAAAACATTTAATTCAATTTATGTATGAATTTATATGAATTGAATCTTTATGACCTTATATTAATGATTTTGTATAGTTGATTTACACAGAACTAAATGAACCCTGAACCATGAGTGATATAATAACTTCTCATAAAATTATTATGATACCCTAGTGAAGCATTTTACCCACATCCATGGATGATGAATATTATGCAAAAATTATTACTCTCTCGTGCCATTCAAAGGTTTATTTATTGCATATTTGTTTCTTACATTCCACTTATATTTATTGCAAATTAAAAACTAAAAAATCAATTATGTTTCTTTTAAACTAAGAACTTGAGCAATCAACTATGCTACACATGTTTCCATGATATGTAGTTTCTATTACATTATATGTAGATAATTTTGACTTAGTTCCATCAAATAGTTATTATTATTAATTAAACAAAAGATGTATTATAATTAGTGTAGAATCTATCAATTCCTCGAGGTGCAAATTTTTTCTCCCTCTTAAAAACTAACATGAGTTAAGATATATCTACGTTGGTTAAATTAGTAGATTTTATAGATTTACAAATTATTATTATTATTATTATGTTATATTAATAAATTTCATATAAAATGTGATTTTTTTATAAATATTATAAAAAAATATTTATTTTGTTAATTTGGTCCAGGTTTTTATTAATTAGCCACAGAAAAGACCATATGAAAAATACATTAACATAAAAGTGAGTTTTCTATATATCTGTTTCAGAAATAGATCAACACTATTTTGGAAAAGTACAAATACAATCAAGAACAAAATAATAATAATCAACCTTGCAATTTAGTATTTAAGGATTTCTATCTTTGAATAATGAATACATTAAATGTGATCTTTCTAAATTAAATAAAAAGAAAAAGTAATAATTATATATGAAAAATAAAAGATTAAATAAATACATGTTTAAATTTATTATTAATATTATGATTATATTGATCATAAATTATATTAATAAGAGTTAAAGAATAAATTTTTTTAATATCACAAATAGTTTGAGATCATGAATGAAAATTTCACACAAATATATTTGGATTCGTGAATGTTTCTAGTTAATCGATTTTTCGCATTTTGTGAAGAAAACATAATATAATTTAACAATATATCATGCTTTATAATTTTTTTTATCAAATATAATTATAGAAAGAAAATAAAATACTATATAAAGTGTAAAATCCCTATCAAATGTGTCTAGAAAGATGTATTATGAACTGTGAAAGAAAAATCAAAAGCAAATATTTAACAATATTTTGGTAAAATTGCAGTTTAAACAATTATTTATCAAATGTTATTCATTTACGAAGTTTACGATATAAGGAATTAACAAAGGATTGAACATTAACATACAAATCACATTGCTTTGATGATGGACTCACTAAGCTAGTCCGAAATGTTGGTTTCAAAAACTGTTCATAGGTTTTTCCACAAACATAAAATTCTACTAAACTGTATGGGCTCTCTCTTTAACACCATTAAGTCCCACCATCGAAGGGACATGATGAACAATGCTCTAAATTTTGAGAAGATGAGAATTTCCAGAGCTAGATACATATCAAATTTCATATTTCTAAAACAATGTAGAGATGAAAACCTCCCTTCAAATTTCCCAAATGTAGCCATCCCCTTAAACGTGGTCGGAACATTTCTCCCTTCAATAAACTTAGTAAAACCCTCATCAAACATGAAATCAAATTTGCCAGATTTCATTTAATTAAAATATCTGAAAAACTTCTGGGCTTGCTTCTCTAGCTATCATCAACTCTTCGCTCTAATATTTGGCAGAACTTATATGCCTTCACCTTCACCAAATCTAAAAATATTCTTGATTACACTCTCGTAAAGAAAACCAAACAACTTAAAACCCCAAGAAACACTGACCTCAACAATAACGCAGAAGAAATTCTCATAAATCTTTCCACAACTCAGGTGCATCAAAAGCCCAATTGGCATTTCAACTTTGAGTTAGTCCTAGCAATGCCCAGTGCCTCCCAGCATCATTCTCCCCCCACAACGCACCCAGGCTGCACTCTCTCCAACAGTCCGATTATATATACGCAGAAAGATCCTCAGCATAATACTGCTCGAAACTGTGTCACGCAGTTGGATAATATCTCAGGTATGTGTTGCAACACGCAAGTCATAAGTACGTAGAAAAGCAATGATTACGTGGATTCCTCCTATCTACATGATACTACTCAGCACCGTGCTCCCTTCACGTAGTTGGGCAACATCTTGATAATGCAGGTTGAAACCAACTGTTCAGCATCACGCAATCCAGAATCTAGCGACAACAGCTCTACCTTCACCGCAACCTACATCGATTACCCCCCATCCAATGCTCAATTAAATATCTCAACGCAGAAAATTAACGAAGCACCCCATGTTGCTGCCACTGACTACATCAAGAACTCGACAAATTCAGTAAACAAAATTGGAAACTCAATTAGAAACTCGACTGTAATCAACCTCTCAACGCTGACATTAGATGATAACCTAAAATTGCTATTAGAAAAAGGTCTAAATTTCACTTTATCTCTAGCCAAAATTCTTGTAAATGATATCATAAGCAACATTGAAGTCATCATCAAAAACACAGATCAAAATGTTGCAGAATAAATAAGACAGGATGTTGCCAAAATTCTCATAAATGCGAGACCTTCTCCTAGCAACTTCTCCAAAGAAGAATCCAAAGCTTTAAAAAACATTAAGAAAAACAAAAACATTATAATTTTAAAAGTATACAAAGGAAATGCCACAATTATTATGGATAGAACAGATTATGATAATAAGATGGAAGAACACCTTAACAAGAGTGGTTGCTATAGAGTTCTTAACAAGTACCCTAGCAACAAAATCCTTCACAAAGTGAGTAACAAAATAAAAAACTCCTCTCTTGATTCTACTATTAAGAACATGTTAATACCTAATGATTCCATCATCCCTAGAATATATGGTGTGCCTAAAATCCATAAAACCGTAGTTCCATTGTGTTGGAAATAATACTGAGAGGGGGGGTGAATCAGTATTATCAGGTCAAATATTCCTTTTCTAAAACCAAATTGTATACGCTACTTCAGTTAATTAAACCCGCGTATATACGCAACTATTCAGAAGGAAAACGCGTATACAAAGCAATCTTTTAATTTACTTTAACTTTCTGATGATGATTGTTAAACTGAGATGCAGAATCAAATAACCAGTAGCCAGAGACAGTAAAACAGAGCAGAAAGACAATCACACACAAGAACACAAGATATAAGGTGGAAACCCAATGTGGGTGAAAACCACCTGCTGCAATTCGTCTCTATCTTTCTTTAATTAGAAACTTCTGTTTACAATGTACTAGTGCAGTCATTTACCAGTACGCAGGCTACAACCTGCAGAGAGCTACAACTCTCTCTCGTTTTCCAGCTTCTCCTGGAAGGGAGCTACAACCCCCTTTAGCTCTTGTACTAGCCAAGATACTAGTGCGTAGGTGCTGGCCTATAGAAGGCTACAACCTTCTCTTTCTTCCAGGGACCACGTTTCATAAATTTTCAGACTGGATCCATGAACATCAATCAATCATTAAGAATTTCTCCATAAATCAATCACCTTTCACCAAATAGATCTGAAACAAGTAGATATCTCTCTGACGGCTGTACCCAAAACACAGTACCAGTAACGACACACCAAAACAAAACCCAGAACACAACAGTAGTGAACAAAAGCAGCAAGATCACAATTTAAAACATATACGCTACTTTATCAGTCTGAAACATGCGTGCATACGCTTCTGCGCATGAAACAACCTGCGTATACACGTTAATACTTCACTGAACCTGTGTGTATACGCGCCTTCGCTTCACTGAACCTGCGTACAGATCTATAAAGGATAATTCACTCTTTCAGATATTCAATCATTAATTAACCCAGATTATCAGTGTTATAGGTCAAGCAAGCGCCACATATAACAGACCAAAATCATACAAAGATACTATCATTCAAGCTTAAAGATTATGACCCATCAATAGATCTTATCCTTCTTTTGCGCTAAGGTTCCTCCTTCATTCAGATCCAGATTTGCATCACAACCTAATTACCAATATACCAGCTCTAGCACTTTATCAGATATTCATAATAATGCAGATGATCCTTTGCCACATGATCTCCTTCCTCTTTTATAGTCTTAGGCCTTCCACAATACCATGGTCCAAAACCATAACATTTCAATACCATGAACCCAAAACTAGGGATCAACACATCTATCGAGATGCCATGGTCCAAAACATAGGTTCAAGTCCCAAGGACTAACTACCATGGACCAAAAGTATGATCCCCAACATATACGCACTTTCTCAACGTATAACCCGCGTGTATACGCGTCTTTGTTTAGATGAACCTGCGTATATGTCTTTTTCTTCTCTTTGAGTGCCTAAACTGAGATCTGTTACCAAATAGAGTTGCCATCAAGGACAACACCTGTGCCATAGCTCCAAACCTGTGCCATAATGCCAACACATTGAGACCCATAGTGAACGCTATAGGATCACCTACTTATTGGTTAGCAAAATACCTTGTTAAAAAACTTAGACCTTTATCCGGTAACATTCCCTCTTACATCAAAGATTCCACTTCTTTCATAGAATGGATTAAAAACCTATAAATTAGTGACAATGATCTCCTGGTTAGCTTTGATGTAGTGTCTCTCTACACTATAATTCCAGTAGATGAAGCCATAGAAGTATTGAAGAAAATCACAGACCTTGAAACTGTGGAACTAATAGGCATTTTCTTTAAATCTTCATACTTCAGTTTCAAAAGAAAAATCTATGAGCAAACTCATGGTGTTGCCATGGGCTCTTCGTTATCACCATTGATTGCCAACTTATACATGGAACATTTTGAGCAAATGGCCCTTAAATATTTCCCCTTCACCCCTGAAAAATGGAAAAGATATGTAGATGACATTTTCGCTAAATGGAGCCATGGTTTAGATAAACTTAATGAATTTTTATCACACATAAACAACCTCTCTAAACACATAAAAATCACTATTGAAATTGAAAAAGACAACCAACTCCCCTTCCTAGATGTCCTCCTTACCAAGAAAAATGGAAAACTAAGCCACCAGGTCTTCAAGAAACAAACTCACACTGACAAATATCTTCATTCAAAACCCTAGCTACCAGAGCTTCTAGAATCTCTGACCCTGAACATCTAGAGGAAGAACTTAACTATCTCTCCAAGGTCTTTATAAACAATGGCTATCAGAAAAACATTATCCAAAAAATAATTAAAGAATCCACAACAAATACCCAAAAAAGGAAAACTCTTGAAAACCTTAGAATCTCCTTACCCTATATAAAAGGAACCACAAACAAAATTGCCAGAATTCTCACCAAGCATAACATCATGGTTGTCTTCACGCCCCTTAACACCATCAAAACCATGCTTGATTCTGCTAAGGACTTAATAGACCCAAAAAATCACAAAGGAGTATACTCGATTCCTTGCTCATTGGGAAAAGTATATATAGGTGAAACAGGGAGATCCTTTGGCATAATTAAAAGAACACATTAATGATATTACAAGAAACAGATCGGAAAAATCAAGTCTAGTAGAGCATGCATGTTTTTCCTCACGCTATATTTGTATGGAACAAGCAAAATTAATTCACAAGGAAGACTATTATTTAAAAAGAAGGGTGAAATAGGCAATTGAAATTGAGAAATCCTCCAACAACATAGTGAACGCTATAGGATCAACCACTTATTGGTTAGCAAAATACCTTGTTAAAAAACTTAGACCTTTATCCGATAACATTCCCTCTTACCTCAAAGATTCCTCTTCTTTCATAGAATGGATTAAAAACCTAGAAATTAGTGACAATGATCTCCTGGTTAGCTTTGATGTAGTGTCTCTCTACACTATAATTCCAGTGGATGAAGCCATAGAAGTATTGAAGAAAATCACAGACCTTGAAATTGTGGAACTAATAGGTATTTGCTTTAAATCTTCATACTTCAGTTTCAAAAGAAAAATCTATGAGCAAACTCATGGTGTTGCCATGGGCTCTCCATTATCACCATTGATTGCCAACTTATACATGGAACATTTTGAGCAAATGGCCCTTAAATGTCTCCCCTTCACCCCTGAAGAATGGAAAATATATGTAGATGACATTTTCGCTAAATGGACCCATGGTTTAGATAAACTTAATGAATTTTTATCACACATAAACAACCTCTCTAAACACATAAAATTCACTATTGAAATTGAAAAAGACAACCAACTACCCTTCCTAGATGTCCTCCTTACCAAGAAAAATGGAAAACTAAGCCACCAGGTCTTCAGGAAACAAAATCACATTGACAAATATCTTCATTCAAAACCCTAGCTACCAGAGCTTCTAGAATCTCTGACCTTGAACATCTAGAGGAAGAACTTAACTATCTCTACAAGGTCTTTATAAACAATGGCTATCAGAAAAACATTATCCAAAAAATAATTATAGAATCCACAACAAATACCCAAAAAAGGAAAACTCTTGAAAACCCTAGAATCTCCTTACCCTATATAAAAGGAACCACAGACAAAATTGCCGGAATTCTCACCAAGCATAACATCATGGTTGCTTTCACGCCCCCTAACACCATAAAAACCATGCTTGATTCTGCTAAGGACTTAATAGACCCAAAAAATCACAAAGTAGTATACTCGATTCCTTGCTCATTGGGAAAAGTATATATAGGTGAAACAGGGAGATCCTTTGGCATAAAGTTGAAAGAACACATTAATATTATTACAAGAAATAGATCGGAAAAATCAGGTCTTGCAGAGCATGCATGTTCTTCCTCACACTATATTTGTATGGAACAAGCAAAATTAATTCATAAGGAAGACTATTATTTAAAATGAAGGGTGAAATAGGCAATTGAAATTAAGAAATCCTTCAACAACATGAATAGAGATGATAGACTAGAATTAAGTAGCACCTGAAAACCCTTATTAAATAAAATAAAAAAGCAATAATTACAAATTTATATATATATATATATATATATATATATATATTATATATATATATATATATATATATATATATATAACCAACTCTATCTAACTCTCTTTTAAATGTAATTTAATAAGTTCAACGTAAATAAGCCTTCAAAACTATTGTTTAAAATTATATACATTACATAACAAAGAACATAAATATATATAAAAATAAATAAATAAATACATTTAAATATAATAAATCACTAATTAAACCAATAACATTAAAAAAAATTAAATAAATAAATAATTATTATATATAAATAAAAATAATAATAATTATTTAATGAGTTTAGGTCGACATTAAAAAATAAAAATAAAAAAAAAGACATCAATTACTTTTCAATTAACTATTAATAGCTCCATGTTTCATACTCTCTCTTCTCAAAATAAAATCACATTGCCCTAATGATGGATTTACTAAACTAGTCCGAAACATTGGTTTCAAAAACAGTTCACAAAGTTTTTCCACAAACATAAAATATAATAAAACTGATTACAAATTAATTAATAATAAAAATATTCAAATTTTATATCTCGAAAAGAATTAACGAAACTAATATAAAAACTCAAAAGTACGGGTAAAACTACGAAACTAACCTAAAAACTCAAACGTGTGGGTAAAACTACTTTAAGAATACCATTAACATCCATGAGATTCGAAATGAAGATTTTAAGTTTTCATTAATATTCATGAGAACGCTTGTTCTGGATAAAGATTTTAAGTTTTAGTTTTTCGGATGTGAAGTAAATATTAATCATAAAACTTTGAATAAAATATAATCATAAAACATAATCATAGAACTTTAAATAACTTGAGAAATATGACAACTCTCATAGCCAAAGAAGCAGAAATCCAACTGAATCTGAGTCCCTGTGGCATTGAGGCAGTCTCGATAAGCCATCAGTGAGACTACTACGGAACAGCTGTGGCAGTCTTGGTGAGAGATGTCGGCCAAGAATTCTCCACCTAGTATTGAATCTGACAATGGTAAACTCAAAATAGATGCGATGACATACTTTACTTATAGTCAGTCCATTATGTTAATTTGTTATCTAGTAGAACTAGGGTTTTAGCATAGGTTAACGGTTGAGTAGAAATAACTATTGAAAGTAATGACCCTAGCAAAACTAGGGTTTTAGGGTTGGTTTATAATAACCAGGTAGAAAGAATGATCGAGAGTAATGATAGTGATGGAAGTTGTACAAATTGCGAGTGTGGCATAGATTTTTTTATTATGCTCTAATGTTATGAAGGTAAAAATAAGACCTTCAATATATGAACCAATATGACGATGACAATTTTTTTTTAAAACTCTTCACATTAATTTTTTTTAATAATGTTATATATATATATATATATATATATATATATCAAAAATCCAATTTATAAATAGTCAAAAGCAAATTCATTACTAAACTCCTAGAGAGAGAGATAAGATAAAAGTACTAGTCTCAATCTTTGTTGAGTCAAATCTTTATCATTACTAAAAGTAGCTATCCTCACATATAGATTTCATAACCCCAATAAAATATATAATTTTCATAACCCAATAAAATATATGGTGTCTTTAATCTTCTAACAACTTACACTATCATCACAACCATCCCTTAAAATCTTAAATTTAACATGGGGATTCCCTCTCTAACCATCTCAACCATCCATCCATCTTAAAGTGAACATAGAGATTGCCTTTATAAATATAAGGCTGCTATGTTTCTAATTATAAAAATTCATTTTCTTCATTTATTTCACAAACAAAGAATAAGTCAAACATACTCATAATAATTCATACTAATCTAAGTCAAACATACTCATAATAATTCCTACATATATAAGTCAAACACAATCATAATAATTTATACTTATTTGCTAATAATTAATATAGTTACCCCTATTTTCTTTGAATTTTCCTTGTTGAAGATAATGGAGATCTCCTAGAATAGGTAGAGTTGGTTCACGTAATCTCAGGATAGGAATTAGTTTCTAGTTCTTAGGATGTTGTTCTAACTTCCCTAAAACCATGTATTCTATTTAATGTGTAATGTGCATGAACAATGTAGAGCATTCTACAGAGCCAAACTCTCTTGGTTCATACTCTCCTTTGTAGAACTGACTAATGGGTTTTATTTTAATACAAACATTGCCATTTTTATCATGGTATCAGAGCATTAGGGTTGAGGAACTTGTACACTGGCTAATTGGTGGTCTTTGAACTGAGATCATCGTAGTTGTAAGGAAGATAACTGCAATGATTCTGAAATCATTGTTGGTTATGAGTGTACCTCTACGACAAGGGCACTTAGCACTTCGCACATATTTTTCGTCGTAGTGCATTGCAGGAAAGACATGTACAACTGTGATGACGTTGCAGAAAAGACAGGAAATTCTGCAATGATTGTGTAAGCCAAGAACAAGGCTGTGGTTGCATGAGGAAGCCAAGAACAAGGTTGTAGCTGTCAGAGAAGCTGTGGGGAAGCTAATAAAAAGGCTGAAGCTAACAATAGAAGGTTGTCTGGAGGCTGAGAAAGAAACTACGGTGATCTGCACATGTGCTGCGAGATCAAACAACATTGAAGATCAGTGATCTGTCTCTGTCACAGATCTGGAGTAAATTTAACATTTTTACCTGTCAAATTTTCTTTTTCTAAATTGCCAAGATGAATAACAATATTTTTGAAGTATGCATGAATGAGCATAACAAGCTTGATGGTTCAAATTTTGCAAATTGGAAGTTCAAGGTGCAGACTCTTAGAAGTGCAGAGAGCTTGGATGATTGTGAATGGGGATGAGTCGAGGCCTGTGGCTGGATCAACAACAGTCCCAGATTGGGAAAAACGAGAAATCAAAGTAAGGACAATGTTAAAGATGTCAGTGAAAGACTACATTATACTGCACATTAGAGAAGGTAAGTCGGCTAACGAGATCTGGGTAATACTGAAGGAACTATACGAAATTAGGAATTCAAATCATCTTCTGTTCCTCAAGAGTAAGATCCTAGATATAAAGATGGAGGAGAATGAAACAATTGCTTCATTCGTAGCAAGGATCAAGGATGTGAAAACCAGATTATCAAACATTGGTCATACAGTGGACGATATAGATCTTGTAACCATTACAATGAATAGTGTCACTGATGATTATCAGATGTTCATCATTGGGATCAATGCCAGAGAGAAGATCCCGCACTTTGAAGAGATGACAGGTATACTGATGCAGGAAGAAGAGAGGAGATCGACTCTGAAGCCCTAGAGTGTCGATCTTGTGTTGATGGCAAAGAAGAACTTCTACCAAGGGAAAGGGGGTCCACAATAGCAAAACGGAGCAAGTTCACATAAACTGCCAAATTTGACTCAAGTTATGCATCCGAATAAAAACTACTCTAAAACTAGATGTTTTTATTGTGGAAAATTGGGTCATATTGCTAGGGAGTGTAGGAAAAAGAAGTATCATGAAGAACAGTAGAAGTCGAAAAGACATGCAGGTCATCTCGCAAATGGTGATCAGGTGTAGAATTTAAGATTGTTCATGGCAGATCATGATGAAAATGTTGATGCAGACATCTGGTATGTAGACTCAGGAGCATTAGCACACCTGATAGGGAATAAGCACTAACTCAAGGATTTTAAAGAGATCAATGAAGGTGCACAGATCTACCTAGGTGATGACAAAAGCCATCAAATCAAAGGAAGCGAGAAATTTTCTGTTATTCTACCTTATGGTAATATCAAACAAATTTATAATGTAATGTATGTGATTGGCATAACAAAGAACTTGATTTTTGTATCTATGATTACAGATCAAGATTTGAAAGTTGGATTTTTAAAATCTAACTAGTACATTAAAGATCTGCTAGATGGTATGAAGACAATTGCTATAGGAATCTGAATAGGAGGTCTATACAAGTTGGATGTGAGACCTGCACTGGCTTGAGCATTGACAGCAGCGAGCCTAACTATAGAGGAGCTTTGGCATTAGATATTCAGCCACATCAACTACAATGATTTGTTGTTACTACAAAGGAAAGAAATGGTAAGAGATCTTCCTATGCTAAGGCAAGTACATAATGATTGTGATGCCTGCACTTTAGGAAAAATGTATAGAGAAGAATTCGCTGTTAGAGTAGAAAAGAAACAGAGGGATATACTAGAGTTAGTGCACACAAACCTTTGTGGTCCCATGCAGAAAAAATCATTAGGAGGTGCATTGTATTTTCTACTGTTTATTGATGACTGTATGAAATTTTCTTGGGTGTATTTCTTAATTAAGAAGAGCCATACGTTCGAATACTTTAAGCATTTTAAAAATATGAATGAAAGACAAACATGGAAATAGATAAAAATTCTCCACTTCGATCAAGGGGGAGAATACACGAAGGATGAACTCGTGAGATAATGTGAAGAACATGGAATTTTGCAGCAGTTTACAGTACCCCATACTCCACAGCAGAATGGAGTAACAAAAAGGAAAAACAGAACTCTGTTGGAATGTGCTAGAAGTATGCTTAAAGGTAAGAATCTTTCAAATGGTTTTTGGGCTAAAGCAGTGAATACTGTAGTTTATCTGAAAAATAGGAGTCCTACAAGAAATCTTGAGTTTAAAACTCCTTTTGAAGTTGTATATGGATATAAACCTATAGTAAAACACTTAAGAATATTTAGATGTAAAGCATTTCCCCACATGCAAAGGAAGATAGAAGAAAAATAGACTCAAAAGCCGTCAAATGCATATTTATAGGGTATTTGTCATCATATAAAGCATACAGATTATTTAATCCCTCTACTCACAAGATCTTTTTTAGTAGAGATGTTAAATTCCATGAGCAGGATAATGAAGAACTTGATGAGAACTATGATGGATGGGACATTTCGTACTTTGAGGAAGAAGAAAAAGAGCACAATAAGGGTCAGTAGCAAACAAAGGCAGAGGATGAACAATAACAACACAACAGAAGCACCAACAACAACAACAGCAGCAACAATAGCGGCAACAACAACAACAAGAACAATAGCAACAACAACAATAGCAGTAGCAGCAACAACAAGAGGAAAATGTAAATGATGATCAAATAAGGTTTGAAACCACTAGCCCACCACTCAGGAGGTTAGGTAGGAGACCTAAAATGCCTGCAAGATATAGGGAAAATGCTTTTATAACTAGTATGATGAATGTGGCTGAACCGTCTAGTTATAAAGAATCAAATGAAAATAGTGAATGGAAAATAGCCATGGAAAAGTAATATGATTCAATAATCAGAAATAACACTTGGGAATTGGTTGAACTTCCTAGAGAAAAACAGACCATAGGTTGTAAATGTTTATATAAACAAAAAATTAATGCAATTGGAACTATAGAAAACTGAAAGTTAGGTTGGTTGCAAAGGGGTACACACAAAAAGAAGGGATAGATTATGAAGAAACCTTCGCCCCTGTAGCTAAATTGAACACTATCAGAATGTTAATTGCTTTACCTACTAAGAAACATTGGATGATGCACCAACTAGATGTAAAGTCTACATTTTTGAATGGAGAACTAAAAGAAGAGGTTTATCTAGAGAAACCAAAAGGGTTTGTCCAGAAAGGAAAAGAACATTTAGTTTGTAGATTGAAAAAAGCACTTTATGGACTGAAACAAGCTCCTAGGTCATGGTCTGATAAAATTAATTCATTTTTTCTACAAGCTGGCTAGAATAGAACTATGAATGACCCTAATCTTTACACCATGAAAGATGAACAAGGGTGTGTAGTGCTTATTTCATTATATGTAGATGATTTAATAATTATAGGTGATGCTATATATCTAATTAATGAAATCAAGCAACAGATGTCACAGATGTTTGAGATGAAGCACCTTGGTGAACTTAGATACTGTTTAGGTCTTGAAATCTTGAGAGATTCGGGTCAAACATTTTGGTCTCAAGCAAAGTCTGTCAAAGGCCTGTTAGAAAAGTTTAGAATGGATCAGTGTAAGCCGACACTTGTACCATTGTAGTAAAACATCAAATTGCAGTGTGAGGATGGCTCAAAAGTTGCGGATGCAACACTTTATAGACAACTGGTTGGGATTTTGATCTACCTAACCACCACTAGACCTAATTTGGCTTATGCAGTCAGCATGTTAAGCCAATTAATGTCTAATCCACTCGAAATCCATTAGAATGCAACAAAGAATGTTTTGAGGTATCTACAAGGTACTGTAGATTATGGAATTATTTACACTCACTCTTTTGATGTTAGATTGGCAGGATTTACAGATTCAGATTATGCTGGGAATGTAGATGATCGCAGATCTATAACAGGTTATGCATTTAGTCTTGGATCTGGGGTGATCACATGGAGTAGCAAGAAGCAGAACACAATCTCCTTATCTTCAGCCGAAGTAGAGTATCAAGCCATGTGTGCAGTAACATGTGAGGCAGTTTGGTTGCGGAGACTTCTCCAGGATGTTGGGGAAGAATAGACAGACACAACAACAATCAGATATGACAATCAGAATTCAATCAAGCTTGACAATCCAGTGTTTCACAAAAACACTAAACACATTGATACTCATTTCCACTTTGTCAGGGAGAAAGTGTAATCTAAAGAAGTTCATCTGGAATATTGTAACACATGTGATAATGTTGCAGACATTTTCACTAAGCCTCTTGGAAAACTTAAGCTTCAAATGCTTAAGGAGATGTCAGGCATATATGTGAACCCATTCTCCATTAAAGGGGAGTGTTGAAGATAATGGAGAATATCCTAGAATAGGTAGAGTTGGTTTGCGTAACTTCCGGATAGGAATTAGTTTCTATTTCTTAGGATGCTGTTCTAACTTCCCTAAAACCATGTATTCTATTTAATGTGTAATTTATATGAACAACGTAGAGGATTCTGCAAAGCCAAACTCTCCTGGTTTAGGCTATCCTTCGTAGAGCTGGCCAGTGGGTTTTATTTTAATACAAACATTGCCATTTTTATCACTCCTGATCCAAAACAATGATGGCCATACCAATTTATTTTTTTCTAGGCATAGTTCTCCCACTTTCCTTGCTTGAAGTCTCGTAATTCGAAATAATGACGGCCATGACAACTATGCTTTTGTTGGCTATGTATTGAAGAATTTCACTGTAAGCACAATCAACAAATTCGTTAAAGCAGTCAATAAACCCATGTGAATGTTGCAACATCGACAATCTAAGCCATGGAGACTCTCAAAAACTCCACATTGATGGCTGCATAAGTCCATACTGCAAGGGAATTGAAGAAACTTGGAATTTTGTTACAACATTATTTCCACTATTCTGGAATTATAGTTACAACATTATTTCCACTTTTAGCAAAATCTTGGAGAGTGCACAGGTGAGGGTGGAAACACAACCTTGGAATCATTAATGTCTTCCAGTAATGCACAACATCGTCATCTTCCTCCTCCTGAGAATTGAGGTCAAAGTTTTAGACAGTAAATTAATTCTAGATTTCTATTTTTGGAAGAAAATTAAAACTCTATAATATTCCCATAAAGAGAAAAGGCTTGGTTCTTTTCCATAAAGAGAAATGTTGTGGATTTTTCCAAAAAAAAATTGTAATGTTGAATTAGAATACAATTCTTCATTCTAAATGTTAGCTTCCTTGTTTAAAAGAAAAACCATTCCCTCACCCATAATTCACTTTTTTACTTTAATCTAAAAAAGACCTCTCACCAACAATTCACTTTCTGCCTTAAGCTAATGTTCATCTATCAATGTCCTCTTAATCATTCGGGCCTTTTCATCAGAGTTCACTTTAAATTGGCTATGATAATATCATAGGAAATGGTCACATTAATCAATATGGCTTCATATAGATATTTTAAGTTTTGGTTTAATATGGAAAACTTTAATTATATTATCAATAGAAAGGTATAATTTAAATATTATTTTTGAAAAAGTAACTATTTAATATAGTAGTTATTTATTATATTTTTATAAATTAATGAAATAATATTATTATTTAATATATTTTCAAAAATAGTATGTTTAAAATCTTAATTAGAAGTTATAATTTAAATATTATTTTTCAAAAACAACTATTTTACTATAGTAGTCACCTATTAATATTTATTAAATTAATGAAATATATCATTATTTTAATATAGCCATTACTGATAATATTGTTTTGATATATTAATTAAAATTAATATATATAATTTAAATTATAATTATTCAAATGAGCAGTTACTTGAAATTATCTCTTCTACATTGCTCTATATTTAAGCCTTTGCCAACGCACCGCCAAAAAATTTCTCTTATGTAATTTCTATCAAAAGACTTTGCTTAATTCATCATGGATCACACAAGATGGAACACAAAAGTTATAATTAATTAAAGAAAAGTCTCCTATATTTAAATAAACTGGAGAGCCTTATAAATTAACACAACCTAATAAACATTAAAACATATATTTATTATATATTTCAAGTTGTTAAAATTTAGAAAATATAGTAAAAACTAACTCAATTATATTAATAATTATAAAAGAAATATTATATAAGTTAAATATCTCTATATTTAAAAAACAACATGTCACAAGTTTCTTTATCATAGAAATTTTAGCCCAATTTTACCATGGATATTCTTAGTTTGTAAATAGTTTTTTTACAATACACTCAATACCATGGCTTATTAATACTAAACAATGCAACAAATTACATATGTAACCATAAACGAAGAGGTGTAGGAGAAATAACAATTCATTTCATTAATATCAAATATTGAAGTATGCTTATAAACATAACGGAAATAAGGCTAGCTTGGGGATGGTAGCTTATATTTGAGAAGAGATGTGGATGAGGCTCAATGACATTTTTATTATTGAACAATAAGAGAGAACCCTAAACAACCAAAACCCTAACACATGGAGATGTAACACCAAGAGTTTATGGGTGCCGTTGGGGTTAGTTGGGCAGCCAACTTATTGGGTCGTAAATTGGTCATATTAGTTCCGTTTCACGATTATCTCTGTTTGATGCATATGATACCTAGTATGATACATCTTTGGAGAAATTTCTCAGATGACTATAGTTGTTCATGCGATTTTTTGTTTCACGAGTATGATACCTCTTTGGAAAGATCTCTCTGATGACTATAGTTGTTGAAACGATTTCTTTACCAATAGCGAAAGACATTCTGCCAAAAAAGACAGTTTAGGGCCTTGAAACGGCTCCGGAACTCCATGACCCAAAAAACTACCAGCTTTGGAACTTCATGAGCCTAAAAATGGCCAAAAGTAGGAAACTGTGTTATGATTAAGGAAAATGAAAAAAAACTAAAAAAAAATAAAACTGACAAAAATAGGAAACTGTGTTATGGTTAAGGAAAATGAAAAAAAACTGAAAAAAAAAAAATGGTGACCATCAATATCCACCTGGATCATGCCTAAAAAACCATAAATCACTTTATATGACACTCGTTCATATTACATTTTTTTTAATTGATCAATTTAATTAAAAAAAACAGAAAGAAACATAACTACTTTGTAAATAATTTTCAATTTTTGAATTTAGGCTTCGTGATCTATATCAAGTTTTTTGGACAGATTTTTCAGCTCAATCACCATTATAATATGAGAAGAATTTTTACTCTTCCAAAAATCAATCTTTAATTTATATATATTATTATAAATATTTTAAGAATATTTTAATGAAATAGAATTAAATATCTACCATTAATCTAATAACTATCAATAATTAATTAAAATTATAAAATCACTATTCCAAAATAAATTTAATCATAAACACACACAAAAATCAAAATAAAATAAATCATTCACAAATTTAAAAATCATATATATATACATATAACCGAAACATTTAACAATCACTTACCTTATACGGCCAATTATCTATTTATTAAAATAACCAAGACATTAACAACTACTACCTTATAGCATTATAGTATGATGAGAAATCACAAGATTAATTAATAACACAAGCAACCGTTCATAGTTCTAACATGGAGAACGTCATTTAAGCTTATTATAAGAGCAAGGTATTTCTATGTTAAGACATCAGTTGCAGTTTGAGCATTGGAAATTCCTTGATCCATTATATATCTCGAGTTACCCCTTGATTTAAAGAGCTTCTTTGTAATCATTGCACCTCTGGTTAAAAAACTTAACCTTAGACCCTTCCGTCTCGATGCTGCTGTGGAGAAACCCTTCCTGGTCAACCAATTTTGTTTGGTGATGCGGCTTGATTGCAAAGCGTGATTGTATTATCTTACAAATTGGGATTGGTCAATTTGTCTATTCTCCGTGCACTTTTATGCTCCTCTCAATCTATGACATCGCCCTTTCTACCTCATCAGAATTATTTCTATTATAATCAGAACACGAGCAAAATTTTTAGAGAAACGTTGAGTTTAATACTTATAAGTTGGACTCTTCACCCCAAAAACAATTGAAGTATATACACTTAATAAGGAGTTGTTTATAGAAGATTGTTTGGACGTTAAAGGTTGTTAATTAATTTTTTTGGTAAAATAGTGTTTGAATTATATTTTTGATGGCGGAAATAAATTTAGTACTGTCAAAAATCTTTAAGATATTTGAAATTTAACGATTATAATTTAAATTTACAAAAATCCTTATCAAATATTCTCAAAATATCACCAAAATTTTCGAAAAAAACAGTCTCATTCAACTATGGACTTAATAAATTATTATATATAAAAATGCTAAAAATGATGCCTAAAATAGTTTAAATGTCGCAAATTCGCACGCTGCGTTGGTTATTGTAGGACCATGAACGATTTCTTAGAGATTAATATTTAAAACAATTTTAAACTTTTCCTTTCTGGCAGATTTTACGGTACATATATTATTAGAATGGAAATGCATATATGCAAACATAATAAAAATATGGAATGCTGTCGGTGAACTTTTATTCTGTCACTATACGTTGCTTTAATTTCTCTATTCCTTGCCGTATGTCTAAAGTGATCCATACCCATTACAGAGTGAGGTTGCCTGGTAATTTTTGTTATTGCGAGTTACAAAAATTTGTAATCTTAATATGTGTTTGGTTATTTTGTATTAATGTTAAACTATGACAACCATATATTATTAATATAGTTAAAGTATTAATAATTGATATATATCATAAAATTTAACTTAATATATGAAATTATATATTATTGTTTTATATCATCTCATTTACTGTGGGCGTTAATCGTGAAAAAGAACAATTTCTTGAGTAAGAGGAAAATGACTAAAAATAATATCAATGATCACCGTTAAATTTTTGGTCAGGTCATTGTACTTTAAGTAAATTACTTTAATGAGTAATATAATTTTTTATAGTTTAATTTTTAAAATAATTTTTAGAAATTTAAGGAATTATGATTTTTATTTTTAATTTTAGAATTTATTTCAATTAATCTAGTGTTTTTCTTCCCAAATGCATGACTGTTGGAAACGAAACCAATGGCTATTCAAATTTGTTAGAGAATGGTCATTTCACAGATTAACAATGGTTGTTGAATAGATGATAGGGTTCATTGAATGGTCGGTTTACCTCAAGATAAGTGGAGGAATAAATAATATGGTTTATCAATTTAGCTTTAGAAAATTGGACCACAATAGAAATGGTACCAAGGTTGAACAAAGACGGTTGAAGGTATATGTTTTCTGATGTAAAAGTACACCCAGAATAATGGTTCGATGAAAACACTGCTAAAAAACGAATTTGTAGTGACTGATGAGGACAATAAGGTGGTGCAGAAGGTGATTCCTTCTCCTTTGATTACATTCTTGATCAGTAATTTCTAGCTTCATGTTTCTCTTCAATTTACAATTCGCTATTGAAACAATGAATGAATTGCAGGTAATGAAAAGTCAAATGAAAAGGCTATATGTAGGGGCGCACCAACTGATCCAGTGGGATTGGATATTGGTAAGAAATCTAATGTGTCTAATTTCAGCGATGGTCTTGGTGAACCTAGATAGCCCACCCAGTAATCTCACCTGACAAATAACAAATCGTTATCAGAGTACTTGCTGTTAGATATTTTAAATCAAATTCTCAGCTAACAAATGGTTATCAGAGTACTTCCGGTTAGATATTTTAAATCAAATATGAGATGGTCATCAGAGTACTTCCTGTTAGATATTTTAAATCAAATATGAGATATTTTATATTAAATTTTGGATTAAAACTTTAGAAATTTCATGTACATTTATTTCTGTGACCAAGATTTAGGATCAGGTGATAACTTGGTGAAACTTATTTTGGTGTTAATAAAAGATCGGCTGAATTTTTTCAAATATCTCTGACTAAAATGTAACATATTCAAATATCTTTGACTAAACAGTAACATATTTGATTGTTGCAGTCAACATACACCGACACATAAATTTAAAATATTAAATATTGTAATCAATCATTCTGATCAAATAATGTTTTGAAGCTCGTAAAGAAGCCTATGAGAAATTAGTATTGGTTTTATCCCGGGTGGTAGAGGTTAATAGTTTTATAACGATGGCTCCATGGTTTAATTGAGACACTTGAATAAAGGTGTTTTCCTTGTAGCCAGAACAATGGCTAGGTGACAGTGCCAGAAATAGATTCATAGCAGATTCATAATGCCCAATGAGGACAATGCCAAGAAGGTGAAGAACCTGATTTTACATTTTTGACCACTAATTTCCAACTTAATGTTTCTTTTTCAATCTACAATTTTCCATTGAAACCTTGAACTAATTGTCGGTAACCCAAAAGCTAGATGTAGGGGCAGACCAATGGATGCAGTGGGATTAGAGATTAACAGGAAACCTAATGCAGAATGGTGCATCTTTTGTTTCGTCTAACATCGAGAAATGAATCTCCGCTGAGGCCTTCCCATTTGTCGAATAATTTTTTGCTTGTGTTGGAGGCCTTCCCATTCCACTGTTAATGTTCCACGGCATGATAAAGTTACATGCATAAAATATTTTGAGAATTATTATGAAATGCTAAAATTCCATTAGAAATAATGTGGGTTTGTGGTTAAACTCTTGTAAATGTTTCATATGGCGGAAGGAATGATGTAAATTAAGTTTGGAGAGACATCACAAAAATAAATAGTACTGAATAGTATTGGAAGAGATCTAAGTGATATTCAAAGCAAATTTACTTGTAAACATTGTCATTGTTAAAGAATGGCATGGCGGAAGGAATGATGTAAATTAAGTTTGGAGAGACATCACAAAAATAAATAGTACTGAATAGTATTGGAAGAGATCTAAGTGATATTCAAAGCAAATTTACTTGTAAACATTGTCATTGTTAAAGAATGGCATGACGCTGCATCGTTAGCAAAATCTATTAAAAATTACTTATAAAGATTCTCATTGTCAAAATAATTTTTTTAAGGATAAAGAAGGTTATTTTTCTGTTTTTGTATTAATTAGGTTTTTTAAGTTATTAAAAGTTATTTTATATTTTTCAATAGGAAAAAACTAACTGTATTGCAAAATTTCTTATCAAAACATTTTCAAAGTAGCATACAACCAAGATTTGACTAAGGAAACAAAACAGAAATAAAAAGGTCCATGGCCCAACATATATTTATGAAACAAAACAGTAATTCCCATGTTTGTGCCTCACTAAAGAATAGTTGTGCATCCTTTCTTCCTCACAGTGCCATTTAAGATAAAATTGTATTATATATCCTTTTGGATCATTCAATCCCATCTTAGAAAGGGAATTGGTGGTCCTGTTAGATTCCCTCTAAACATGCATGATATCCAAGCTCTTGATTGCTTGTAATAGTGTAATAGTTGTGTAATAGTTTTGCCATCTCGGAAGATTTGGAGGGTTAAATGTAGATCTACTAGAAATGCCATCTATAATTGTTTTTGAATCCCCATAGATTTTGATATTCTGGATCTCCCTTTCTTTTGGAAACAAAATTAAACCCCACAGGGCCACCATCTCTGCCCCAGAATTTGTACCCATCCCCTTGTGCTAGTGTAATTTGTAACATGTATTTTTGTTGACATGCAGCCATCCTCCACATCCACAATGGCTTTGTTGTGCAACACCATCAAAGAAACTAGCTAACAAGAAAATACATGGAGACATGAAGCAGCTAGATAAATCTTTGGTACTTAACCATCCATGTTCCGTATACTCCATCCAAGATAGTATTTTTGCACAAATTTTGTAAATATTAATTCGCACCCCATGAAATATAAAGTGATTTCATGCCTTCCATATTTGCGAGAAAATAAACATAGGTATATAATTATGTATCCCATCCCTAGTGACCCCCCATCTTAAACAATGTTCAATTGAAAGGAAGCATCTAGAGTTTAACTTGCAGGATGATAAAATCACATACCATATATGAATAGCAATGTTACAATGGATGAAGATGTGTGATATTGTTTCATTTCCCCACCACACAAGATGCACCTTATAAGTCCCACGAAGTCCTGCTTGCATAAATTTTCCAAAGTCAATATTTTATTTCTCCACACCAACCAACTAAATAGAATAATTTTCAATGGTGCAGTTGTTCTCCAGAGGAATCATGGCCTTAGAACATATTCTTGAGCAATGTGTGTGATGTTCTTGTAGCAATCTACAACAACCACTATGCCATTTATGAATCTTCCTGGCCATGGAAGAGTGTCTCTTCTCGGGTTCCGACACATTCGGCACTTCGTACCCCAACCCACCTCCCTAGATAATATTGCATTGTAGTCACCAACAACAATCAATGAACCGATTTTTAATGGGTTTGAGGCCTCCACCCTGAACCAGAATTTATGTCTTCTATCATATGGGGAATATATGTTGCAAATGTGTATCCAATTTACTATACTCCAAATATGTCCAGAGAGCAGAATCTCAGCAAAGAATTTATGGGACTTTAAGTCTTCCCAATATGGATCCAAAAGTGCTACCAAGCCACCTAAAAAGCCACATGAATCTACCACAACAATACACCAATATATAAATATAAACTAAAAATAAAATATGGATCTCCCAACATCTACCATCGTTTCCTATATAAGTATTATGAACGAACGAACAAAGTAAAACAATTTTCATAGGGACAACATTTTCACTGTGTCCGCCAATCCATGCATATTAAAATACATGATGTTCATAATGACCCAATGCTAGGGCGTGCATTTGTTCCAAGGGCCTCAGAAGAAGAGGAATAAAAAATAGGTACATCAAATAAACAAGTTGAATCATGAAACAAGTTTTTACTCCATGTTGCCCCCAAAGATGTTTGCTTCCCTCCCCCTCCTTGTTGATGGATAATGATAGTTTCAGCTGATTTAGGGATAATAACACGAGAGATATATTTTCCTTTCCCCTTGTGCACCATGAGGGTGGTAGATCCATGCTAAGATTAAGGAGCATAAATTCAATGTCATTGTCAACGAAATTATGAGGGGATGGTTGAGGGATAGGTTGCGATGAATTGGGGGGTGGAGGGTTGGGGGGAGGAGGAGTGGTGTGGATGATGACGAAATTTCATAGCCAAGGGGCTCTGAAGGAGGAATGTTATTAGCACCTTTGAGTGAGGGTAGGGGATGGATAACAAAATATGGAGGCAATGTGGAAGGCATAACACCATAGGAATTTGGTAAATTTGGAAAAGGCTTGACAGAATGAAAGTTTGGATCAAGTAGAGAAGAAAAATGTATCCCCTTAATGCAAGTGACTGACGTATTAATAGGAGGTATAATTATCGAATCTGAAGGGTCAAATATAGACATGTTTTAAGTAAAATGGGAGCTTCAGAGGAAGTAGAGGTACCTTGTTTAGAATTTGACTGCAAACGTTGAGATGACTTCCCATGGACAAAAATTAAGTGTTTGTTGCCCTGAACATTTTTGCCATTTTGAAAATGTCGAGGAAATTTTTCCAGTGGGTGGCCCATGTGATGAAATAATAGAAAGCAGAACGATATCCACCAATAATCTATCTTCTTACTAAAACACCAAGAATCCCACTCCAAATCAATGTTTTCAAGGAGACCCCTTGTGTAATTCACCTCCACCAGGATCCAAGCCACCCTTTTATCTTGAGCCCCTAGAACATGAGGGTCCACGTAGAAAAAGCTACCAACAATGTTTCCAATCCCCATCAACACCTTATAGGTCCAGTATTCTAACAAAAATCTAGACAGTTTAATTGCGACAAGATTGTTCTTTGGTATGTCCATGAACGGGTTGAAACCCACATACCACCAGTTGAGTTGTAGAAACCCCCATCCTCGAACCCATGATTTTGATAAAATGTGCTCAAAATATTCCTTGTGTAAGGAATGAAATGAAAACCATCAATTCATTAATCTACTAACCTTTGGTTTATATGCTAATATTAGTGTGCATTGGGAAATGACCCATCCTACCAATTATTTAAATCATGAGTATCACAGCAATACCATCTCCCAATGAGTTCTATGTTATGTAGGCTTATGACTCGATCCCACAGTACATTATTCCTGAAACTTAGTAACTTAGTCTCAGTGTTGTTCTGAATGGTTTTGTTTTGGTGTCCTCTTGAACCCGAAGGTTCATATGATAGGCATTGTGGATCTGATGCCATTGAAGTTGCATGGATAACATATGTCTCGCGTCGCACATGCATCATGCTATCATTAGGCTTGTGTGACTCATTAGCTAGAGTATGGGACCATATTGAATGTTTACACTCAATATCTTGGGTGGCTCAAACGAATGCCTCCTATACTGAGATGTTAGCATCTAGTGTGTCAATGATGCAATTCATAGTCAAACCGATGTAGTAGGTTAGGTGTCTAAAAGTTTTTTCCACATATGCCAATAGTCAGAAAATAACTTCACCTACTTTGCATCGTCTAGGAAAACATGAAAATTCCACCTTCCAAGGAATCCATAAATGAACTGTGCATTGATTAGCCAACACATTCAAAGGAAAATCTAAATATGGTAATGTTAAATAGTGAGGCCCCATATGAGTACGCTTGGAAATGTTATACAGAAATGCCGATAAGAGGTCCTACGCAAGGAAAAATCACCAACATACCACCCAAAGGAACATAATAGAGGAAATATACACCAAGACCACATCATGAGAAACCACTTTTTTGCATCCAATCAATCCTCCTAGCAAAGAACAAATGTAAATGAACCCACCGTAAGTGTGCTTGGATATGAAGACTTGCATTTAGTGGAGTGCACCTAGAAGAATATGGAGTAGAAAGGAGTTAATGAAGACATGATCTAAGTAGTATAATTAGAACGTAACTCCAAAAATCTACACCTAAGAATAATCCCACCAAACCCACAACATTAATGTCACTCGAAAACCTCCTTAATTTGGAAAAATTCCGATCAATCCAACCGTAAATTTTTCTACACACGATCCACGACCATGAATCCACCATAGCCAAAAGGTGTAGTAGTTTCACAATCGCCAAATGTTTAAACAATTGAAACAAGAGAGTATGGTGAAGCAAAATTATAAGTGCAGACACAAATGAATTCCTCTAGCCCAATAATGGGTCTAGCCAGAAAAAATACATTCTATGGAAGATTTCCTTAGGTTAGAATCAATCAAGAGGGCCTACCTATTGGTTTGCTTATCCTTCTTGATGATGTCCTCGCTTGCTCACTCCAACTATCTCTCGCTTCCTTCTTCAAGCACTTGAAACAAGTAAACAACAACAAACAACAAACATGATAGTAGAAAAATTGCAATTCAACCTACTTAACAAGTCAAGAAACATTAAGCCATGAATATGTAATATTACAAAGCATTTAGGAAATCAATCGATAGTTGCTTATATTAATATCAAAGAGAGATTACAACCTTTCATCTTGACGTTTCAGTCCTCCTCTAACAAGACCAGGTTCCAACACACTTCTGCTAGCATGCCATGATGACCTCAAGAAACAATAGTTTTAAGGCTCTACCCTTTAAGCTTCGCTCCAAACCAAATCAAACTTCTCCCTCACACAACTAGATGGCTACAACTAGTAATAGGTTTCTTGTCTACTCCAAACCAAAATAGCATAAGCACACTAATATCAACACTCATACTAGCGTCTGCTTGGGAAGAAGGGAGGTTTATATAGGAAATATGGATGGGATATGGATCCTCTTCTCATGGGAGAAGGGCTTATCCCTTGAGGTAGTTCCATCATTATAAGGGAAAGGAGCCCAAACTGTCATCCTCATCCCCATCCTGCCAAACCATTTAGCAGACTTCCATTACGGAGCTTCTAGAGCTCGAAGCTTCATCTCTAATTTAAAAAACTTTCCATAATAGGATCGACATGATTGGAACACAATTCAGTCGCTCCGGTCAATGCGAGGAGTAGTGCTAATCTTTGTACATCGACACGAGGGGAGACAAAGGTCATTTGCGCCAGTCTTTTAAACTGGGCAAAACAGAAGTTTCAGGGGAAATGGTGCAAAAGGGAATTGATTTGCTTATGAAGAGGGACACAATGGGAGTTTCTTCATGAAGGAAAAGCATGTGGGGTTCACTATAGAGGTCCTCCAAGATCAAGGAATGGGGAGTATAGTGACAGTGAAAAAATGTTGTGTAATAGAGAGAAGAAACAATACAAAAATTAGGTTATTAGCAGAAGAAACAACACTAGCATCCCAAAATTTTCCACCATCTATGACAAATTTTGATCCTCACATCTTTGCATGGGCATGATATATTGAAGGAATAAATCCATTTCTTCCACGGAAAGTGTAAGTTTTACTATCCCTATTGTACTCCAACTTCAATATCATCCACCAATAAATTTCTTCTAAATATTTCCCTCCATCCATGCATTTGGCCTCCATTGAGGTGTCTGTTGGTGTTCAATGTATATGAGTATCAAAATGTATATAAAAAAAATGATCAGAAGAAGGATATATATCAACTCAGGGATAGGGGAAGTAAACATCCCAAGACCAAAGGTAAAAAATATATAATATAGTCTCAGCCTCACCAGATCCTCCAGGAAAATAGACAACACTTGAACCTTGACCACATGACACTGCCCATCCCCTCATTAATCAATTTTGACCCACATGTAAACAAAGAAAGCACATAGAAAACAAATACTCCAAAAACCCACACGGTAACCAACCATGACATATGATATGCTACTTTTCAAATAATTTCGACCCATACAGAAAAAATAGTCCCTAGAGTGTTTATAACACAAACCACATTGTATGCATACGCAACAAGCTTATACATACCAATCCAGACCAACTATGGCACTAGTTACTTACCCAGAAAGAGGGAATCTCAGTCAAAAGTATAGGTTGACATCAGGTGTGCATGAAACCAATTCCAAGCATTATTACAGTGTCATTCAGGATTTTTTAGCTCCTTCCCCACTACAAATCCCATACCCCTAAAATATTTAATCCTAATATCTCTTATTAAAAGTTATTTTATGCTAACCATAAATAATTTTCAAAACTATTTTGAGTTTATGATATTAAAATACTTAATATTGCTCAAATATTGTTTGATCAACGTGTTATAGTGCCTTGGCCCAAACAAGTGCCTTGGAAAGTAGGAAAAGGGGTTTTTAGTATATTTCTTTCCCTTGGAAAAACTACTATGTGAAGGTGTGTTATTTATCAATGCATGTTTGTGATTGATGTTCTAAATTGTGAATTGAATTCCGTAGAGTAGTAGAGTAGGTTTGTTTCTTGTGTTTGATAATAAAATTTCATGAGAAATTGAAATTCTACACCATAATTTATACATGGTATTAGAGAAGGATTCACATTAGAACAAGAATTTCAAAGCTGGTTCTTAGGAGGTTTGAATTTGCAGTTCAATGTAGCAAGATCTCTTTAGTGTTGGGAGAATGACCTTCAATGAGCTGAGACATGAGTATGCCTTGGAAGGTAGCTTGAATTTCATTCTATGGAAGGATCACATGGAGGTAGTACTGGATGACAATGGATTGCTATAATATGTCAAGATATACATTGCAAAATGATGGGAATTTAATGCACATAACCTATCCCAATGGAAGAAATATACAGTGAAGGCGAGGATAATAATCTTGGAGGGAGTGAGAGACCACATTTTATCAAATATCCATGGGAAAGAAACTCCATTCAAAATGTGGAAAGCTCTAACATATTTTTTCAAGAATAGTATCGACCACATGAAGCTGACACTCAAGGCTAAACTTCGAAATATCAAGATGTAGAATAATGACACTATCTTGCAGTATCTGAGCATATTTACATAAGTTTGTAATGAACTTAGTGGGGTTGTTGTTAATGTTGTAGAAGATGAATTGGTAAGCCTATCCCTTTTAGGCCTTCCCAGGAGCTGACATAAATACCAATATTTAGTGAACGAGAGTGAGAAACTACTCAATTGGGAATGCTTATGGTCTAATTTGGTATAGGAGGAAATCAGGTAGAATACCAGAGATGGGACTTCATCCAAGGGAAAGGATGAAGAAAAATTTTCATTGGTTGGAAAGGGAAAGAAGGGAAAAGGGAAGAAACCTAACCAAACTAGAATCAAGCCAAGGGAGTTAGAAGAAATATTTGTACACAATTAAATGCTTCAATTGTCATGAATTTGAGAACTATTCCATGATGTGTCCACACAAAAGGTTGAGAAAGAATACGTTAGGAGGAGCAACATGTGACGCTTTGGCTTCACAGTTTGAGCTTGACTTCATCTGTATCACATGCATGACCAACATAGTGATGAGGAGCATGTGGTAATTGGACTGAGGTGCATTTTTCCACATGACAAGGTATAGATATTTTTTTAGTGACCCATAGGAGAAATACATCTAGATGCACATCGAGCCACGGGACAACAAAAGGTACAATGTGATTGCAATTGGTACACTCGCCTTTTAGAGGGAGTTGGGCTCCCCTCTCAAAATCAAGGATGTCATGTTAATTCCAGGCCTAAAGAAAAATCTCGTGTTTGTTACATTTTTGGAAGACGGTGCTTATGATGTGATATTTAGCAAAGGGAAAGAATTCCTGAGACACATATCATGTTTTGTGTTAATAACCTATATAAGCTAGATGTGGAAGGTTGTGCTACATTAAGCAGTAAGGCAGAGAAAGTGCAGAGCCACAACTTCAGTGAAGTTTGGCACAAAAGGGTTAGTCATTTTCATCATGGCACCTTGAAGATTATGTAGCAAATAACCACTAGCCTCCCTAAAGGAACATTTGAGTAGTAGGGTGTATCTTAGGGAAGTATCGAAAATCCACATTCCATGATCGAGACAACAAAGCACATGCAGTCTTGGAAATGATCCACTATGATTTATATTGACCTTTCTCGACAACCTCCACTACCATACACACATATTTTGTCATTTTTATTGATGATTTATCAAGGAAGTGTCGAATCTTCTTCATTTGGAAGAAAGATGATACATTCTCCAATGTTGTAGAATTCAAGGAATTGGTTGAGAAAGAAATCGACAAGAAGGTGAAGGCTCTCAAGAGTGATAATGGAGGTGATTATGTTTGAAATGAATTCAAAAATTTTTATGTGAAAGAAGGCATTCAAAGAGAGCTGACAACAACCCACAACCCACAGTAGAATGGGGTGGTTGAGAGAAATAATCGTAGCATTGTGGGAGCTGCGAGGGATATGTTGAATGACCATGGCCTACCATTGAATTTGTGAGCAGAGGCATGAAAAAAAATATTCTATTTGAAGAACCGGAGTCCTCCTCAGAATCTTGGTATGATTACATTGGAGGAGGCTTTCTTGGGAAGAAAGTCGGATGGGTGGCACTTTAGGATTTTTGTAGCCTCTATTTACTGCCATGTCTCCAAATAATCAAGGAAGAAGTTGGAGCCAACAAAATATTTGGGGGTATTTTTGGGTTACACAAAAACTCCTCACAACTACCATGTGTACTTACCTTCATTCTGAATGACAGTTGTGTGAAGGGATGTAAAGTTTGATGAGGAGAAAATGATGTGGTGACCTCTTGAGAGGGAGCTTCAGATCCAACCAGAAGATGAATGTTTAGCTCCAAAGTAGGAACCTCAGAAAGTTATGGAGAAGCCACAAGTAGAGGAGAAGGGAGTGGAGACATATACTCAAGCAGAAACATCTAGAGAAGGTATAAAAAGAACCAGTGAAGATGATAGACTTGTGCAGGATGTGAGGGAGAATGTCAGAGTTCCTTCAAATTTGCGTAGGTAGAGTAGGTCCCCTTATTGGTGCACTAGATACATGGATCTAAGGATTGAGCTTGTAGATATTAATCCATCCTCTTTCGAGGAATCAAGTAGGGAAGCCCATATCAGTTTTTACAATGTTGGAGGAATACAAATCCATTATAAAGAATAGTGTTTGGGAAGTGGTCCCAAGATCAGTAAATAAATCAGTTGTGGGTTCGAGATGGATCTTCAAGGTTAAGAATGAAGCATATGGAAGCTTAGAGAAGTATAAGGCCAGATCTGTGGTCAAGATGTACTCTCAAGTTGAGGGAATTGAATATTAGGAGACCTTTGCTCCTACAACAAGTTACTCATTCATTAGATCAATTCTTTCACATGTTGCAAAGATGGGGTGGAAGATCCACCAGATAATGTAAGGACAATATTTCTCAATGGGGCTACTAGGGAGTTGGTGTACATTGAGAAAATATATGGTTTTGAGGCATTTGATCAGGAGTTTCATGTGTGCATACTCAAGCAATCATTGTAAGGTCTCAAACAAGCACCCTGTGCTTGGTAAACCAAGATCAACAACTCTCTCACGGGTGAAGCAAATGTAAACCTCTATCACATCTTGGTAGAAGCCAAATTTCTTATTATTGTCTTATATGTTGATTATTTGATTTTAATTGGTGATGAGTAGTTGATCAGATCTTGGAAGGAGGATGTTGAAAGGGAATTTTAAATGAAGGATATGGGTCGCATGCACTACTTCCTCAAGTTAGAAGTATGGAAAGGAGATGGGGGACTATTTGTGTCTAAAGGCAAGTATGCAATTGAGATACAACATGGATTCCACATGGAGAGTTGTAAACCCATGGAGACATCTCTAGTGACCAATTGGAGGAAGGAGGATGCCACTTCAGATGAGGAAGTATATGCTACCATTTATCGAAAACTAGTGGGTTCACTCATGTGTCTTGTGAACACATGTCTAGATATGTGCTATGCAGTTAACCAATTGAGCTAAGCTGTGGTTAGGGTGACCAAATTATTTTAGAAGGCATCTAATCATGTTTTATGGTACCTCAAAGGAACTACCCAGTTTGAACTATGGTACAAATAGATAGAGGGAGTGAAGTTGTGTGGCTTCATAAACGCGGATTGAGTGGAGAGTCCATCAGATCGAAAGAGTAAATTAGGTGGAATTTTTAGTGTTGGTTTTGTATCTATTTGCTGGTACAATAGGAAGAAAGTAGCTTTGGCGCTTAGCTCGACAAAAGCATAATACATGGTTTCAAGTCAAGCAACATGTGAGGTGATTTGGATGAGAAAGATACTTGTGGGAGTGTTTGGTCAGATGATGGATCCAACTATTATCTATTGTGACAATTAGATTTGCAAATTAATCTCTTTGAAAATCCTATAATTCACTATTGGTCCAAGACTATAGATATCCGTTATCATCATTTATGAGACTGTGTGGAGAGGTGGATAAAGTTTGTAAAATACAATTTGATAGAGGAACAAGATGAATTTTTTTTGATAAAAGCCTTCTCAAGAGGGAAGTTTGAGTTAAAAAATTGTAGGATATGGGTGGTTGATAATCCATTTCTTGTTGAGAGGGAGTGTTGAAAAATGCAGTAAGAAAGTCTCAACTTGATTTTTCCTTGGTCAAATTGGGAAAATTTGAATTTCCACAACAACGGATAACTTGGGCACAATTAACTTGTGTGACATGCCTTGTGTCACTTTATTTAATTAGTAAATTAAATTTAGAGAGATTGGAGTTCAGTTAAGCATGTGAAATTCCTAATATGTAGCAATCAAGGTCAATTATTGCAAGTTTTTTTCAATTAAATGAGTTCTAACTATTGGAGGAACTAGTGGAAGTGCATCTATATAGTGGGACTTTAGTCTAACTTGGTGATCATCTAGTTAAATGATCAATGAACACAAAATAGCTAGTGCATGCAGAGAATTCAAGTTCATTGTGGTGGAGATTACAAGGTAGTATAACATCAGTTCTAAAATAGTCTTGAGTGTACAAGTGTTGCATGTAGTATGATGATCAACCTTTGGAATCACACAATCATTTTAGCATAAATTTCTAAATAATAGGGGCCTAATTTCCTCAGGAATTGTGCAAGGAAATAGGGGTTCAAGTGGAGAAAAATTTGACTAAGTATGAGTCAGAGCGTCTTAGTGAGTAAAGATATAGGTTATTCACTTGAAAGTTGAGCTACGATTGACCTAGCAATTGTAATACATCTCTATTCATTGGATTAATGCAAATAGGAAAAGGGGTCTTTTGTATATTTTTTTTCCTCTGGAAAAATATTGTGTGCATGTGTGTTATTTCTCATTGCATGTGTGTAATTGATGTTCTAAATTGTGAATTGAATTCCACAAAGTAGTAGAGTAGGTTTGTGTCTTGTGATTTAGATTAAAAATTCATGAGCAGTTGTAATTATACAACACAATTTCTACAAATTGTGACTATCCATGCCCAATGATGATCAATCAAGGCCAACTATAATGGTCAACCATATTCATCCATAATTGTTAACAAATATGCTCACCATATTGGACAGTCATTATGGCCATAGTATCTGGTTTATATTGTTCGGTTTATAATATTGGGTTTAATATTAGAGTTTATAATATTCAAACATAGTTAAACAAAGTCAAATAATGGTTAAACATAGTCAACTATAATAATTAGTCAGGGTTTCTATGTTCAAACAATATCAACATTAATAATATATTGATTTATATTTGTTTATATATATTGGTTGATATTTTGTTTAATATTAGGATTTATAATATTAATCCCATGTGCTTGTAATACTAATCATAGGGTTTATAATACTAGGGTTTAATATATCAATCTCAAGGTTTTTAACCTTAGGGTTTATAAGTTTAGTTTAATATTATGGTTTAATATCGTGATGCTCGAAAGGTACACAAATGTGTCCAATGTCACATTTTTCCAAACATTGTTTCAATGTGATAATCAATTTGACATTGATTGTCACAATGTTACATTGCATTTATAATGGTCCTCATGAAAATTCCATGTAATAAAAGTAAATAAAGGAAAAATGATAGCCATAGATGATGGGACACTTATTCCAAGCTGAATGCTGGGAAAAATCCTAGTGAAGGGGATCACTTATAATTGGTTATGACTAAGGAAAATTGGCAAAGGCAATGGCTAAGGCTTTGGAAAGGAAAATGGAATTTTTGGCACATTTGTTTATGAAAATAATGGAAATTAGGATAAAAAGGTGGTAAAAGGTCATAGGTTGCATGTGAAGACAAAATTGAAGGAAACTAATGGAAAATGAAGAAAATAGAGGCCTAATTCATAAAAAGGCTTTTGAGGATCAGTTGGTAACCTTTTGTCAATTGCGTTTTAGAGCTCTCCCCTTATTCTGTCTCTCTCTCATACTCTTGGAGACTTAGATTTTTCTTGGAGCACTCTTGGAGGGTGTGGCATACTTGGATTCTTGGAGCAAGAAGGAAAAGGAAGAACACGAAAGTGTAAGAGGGCATTAGGACTAGCAACTACAACATATTTTCTTGTAGGTACCAAGTTGCATGTATGATTTCTTCACCAGTTTTCGCATGCGTGGCATATGCATGTGGGTTCTTGGCCATGATCTTTCATTGGCATGGAGGATTCCCTAGATTGACAGTGGATTTCCTAACCTTGCCATTACCTGGATAACCATGGTGATTATGGGTTTAGTTTCATTATTTGTTTTGGTTTGTTCTCATATTTTCTTAGTTTGGGTTGGGTTACTAGTACCTGTAGCCTTGGTTGGACAAATGCTTTGGAACCCTGTAACAACTTGGGTTGACTTACTAGTCCCATAGCCTTTGTTGGACAAATGCTTTTGAGCTTGATAGCAGCTATGGGTTGAGTTACTAGTCCTCAAGCCTTGGTTGGACAAATTCTCTAGAGCCCAACGATAACTGTGGGTTGAGTTAATAGTCCTGGAGCCTCAGTTTGAACAAACACTCTACAACCCTAGATGGATGGGATAGAGACTAATCTGATGATGGTTTTATGATGTCCAACTATGAGGTGGAATCACTGTTTGATGGGTTCAGGTGGATGGCCTCTACAAGAGTTGGATGAGTTTTTATTGATGTGTTCTATGAGATACCCTATTCATGCTTGGAATATGGCACAAAGGTGAATTGTTGAAGAGAGATTTGGCTAAGCCATTCTATGGTCAGGTGGAACGTGGAATTCCCATCCCGGGTTTGGATTTTGCATCATTAATTATAGGATATTTCTCCTTGTATTTCTATGAGTATTTTGATGGATTATATGTGGTCTATATGGCTGTAATTTCATGAGTATTTCCATTGCTATTATGTTGGTTATGTATGTGTTTTATGACAACAACCGTGTATGGACTTCTATTACCCAACATTTTGTCACTGTCCCTATACTCCCTGTTCCTTAATCCTGGAGGACCTCTACAATGAACCCTGCATGCTTTGCGTTCATGAAGAAACTCCCATTATGTCCCTCTTCATGATCATACCAATTCCCTTTTACACCATTTCCCTTGAAACTTTTGTTTTTCCTAGTTTAAAAGATCAGCACTAATGACCTTTGTCCCCCCCCGTGCCGACGTGTTGATATTAGCACTACTCCTCACATCGATCGGAGTGACTGAGCTGTGTTCTAGTCATGCCAGTCCTGTTATGGAAAGTTTTTTAAATTAGAGCCGAAGCTTACAACTCTAGAAGCTCCGTAACGAAATATTGCTAAATGGTTTGGCTGGATATGGTTGAAGATGTGAGTTTGGGCTCCTTTCCCCTACAACTATGGAACTACCTCAAGGGATAAGCCCTTCTCCCATGAGAAGAGCATCCATCTCCCATCCATATTTCCTATATAAACCTCCCTCCTTCCCAAGCACAAACTAGTTAGAGTGTTGATATTAGTGTGCTTATGCTATTTTGGTTTGGAGTAGAAAAGCAAGTTATTACTAGTTGTAGCTATATAGTTGTGTGAGGGAGAAGTGTGATTTGGTTTGGAGTGAAGCCTAAATGGAAGAGCCTTAAAACTATTATTGCTTGAGGTCATCATGGAATGCTAGAAAAAGTGTGTGGGAACTCGGTCTTGTTAGAGGAGGATCGTAACATCAAGACGAATGGTTGTAATCTCTATCTGATATTAATATATGCAAATATCGATTGATTTCGTACATGTTTTTTAATATTATATATTCATGGCTTAATGTTTCTTGACATGTTAAGTAGGCTCAATTGCAATTTGTCTATTATCATGTTTGTTGTCTATTGTTTTTTACTTGTTTTAGGTGCTTGAAGAAGTAAGCGAGGGATAGTTGGAGTGAACAAGCGTGGACATCATCAAATAGGATAAGCGGACCAAGAGGTAGGCCCTCTTGAATGATTCTAACTTAAGGAAATATTCCATAGAATGTATATGTTGTGGCTAGACCCATCATTGGGCTAGGGGAATTTGTTTGTGTCTGCACTTATAATTTTACTTCACCACAAATTGACAACTCCACTAGGGATCCCAATCCTTTTTTTTGTCTTGGATTTCATGATTTCGTGAGAAATTTTCTATTTCCACATTTTCCCTTTGGTTTTGTTTCTTTTCCTATGTTTATTGGTCTGAGTCTAAAATTCATAGTAGCAAATCTAGTCCCTATTTAAATTTGTTTTTTAATTTTTTCCTTAGCTCCCTCGATTACTGCACTTAAATCACTGATAGACGCACCAGCCAATGTGAGTTGCTGAGAAACAATCACACTGACCAGACTCTCATGCTTGTTGTCAGTTAGGTAGTCGTGCTAATGCCTACAAGTGAAGATTAGGGCTTGACCCCAACCTCGTCTAGTGTGTTTTGCTCTTGTGGTTTCAACCCTATAAGCCTTTCAGATCGTTTTCTCCCTGATTAGAAAGCTACTTTTCATTAGGTGTTGTTTGCTTGTTGGCATAACATCTTTCTACTTGATTGATTAAGTCATTAAGTAGCCAGCAACACTATGGAATCTAGTTGGTCATCCATTCAGTAGTTTGTGAACTCACTAAGTTGGGTTGTAGGTGTGCTTACTCTTTGCATTTTGTTTGTGGTCCTTTTTATGACTTTGGCCTCTTTTTGCACAAGTTCGAAAAGTTTTCATTTGCTTGCCTAAATGTTTCTTTTCGGGCATGGATTGCATTGCTCATCTTGTGTTTGGTAAAGTCGGTGTTTCATTGAGCTAAATGAACTTCCATTTTCATGTTTTCATTTGCTTGGAGAGCTTATTGTCTCAAGAACTTTTTCACTGAAATATTGTATGCAAAAACTTTATTTTATTGTTTCATGAAAAAGTATGAAATTCTAGCTTGTTACATCATTATGTTATGATAACTTACATCTTTAAAAGACTAGAATTGCATTGGAATTTGAAAAAGGAAGAGAAATTTTTGTTTTTGAAAGGACTAATAGATAAGCGCTTGTCAGGAAATTAGGAATTGGAATGCATTTTTCATTAGTTTATTTTTTGAAAAAAGTAAGGTAGTGAAAGATCATTTCATTTTTATTTGCTTGATTGTTTGCCTTTGATTGAATACTTTCCACCCTCTCTAGTGTAGGAATTTCATTGAATTGAAAGGGTCTTGTCTCATTTAGTTTCATTTAAGTCTTTTTGAGTAGCATCGCTAAGACTTGAAAACTCAAACATAACTCAAGATAAACTTTAAAATGATTTCAATTAATCTAAGGAACATTTGACATTAATGATCATATCTAGAAGGTCTAGGCTAGAGATGTGTTTAGGCGTCTTTAAACCCAACAGCTATTGTTAGCTTCGGCATTACACAACACTAGTATAGATTTGTGCTCCCCATATCATCGAGTATATAACGGGAGACCCCACTAAGCTGCAATCCTTTTATCCTTAGGAAGCCAAGTCGGCTACCTTGCAAACGTGATACACCGAACATAACATTCGGGAAGATTGCCTGCTCATACTTCTTGGTTCTCCAGGAGGTATTCTGTAGCTCACGGTTGCCTAGTAATCATGTTTACCTAGATCATCCAGAGCAGTAATTTGATCTTTTTGACTCATTAAACTTAAAAGATGATTCGAGCACTTGTCCTTTCAGGCTCATTTCTAATCAAAAGCGATAGAGTCATCTTTGTTTCTTTCTCAACTCTTAATAAATAAAAGAGAATCAGTCTTTTATGTGTCTTAATAATTGATTTCTCGTGATGCAAAACACCCTATTAGTCCTTTTTGAGACCAAATCATGAGTTTCCTTAAAAGAACATTTTAAAGCCTTGAAGTTATTTTTTCTCTCGACTAAGACAATCTCATCGTGGTTGAACCATCTAGTTCACCCATTTTCTCTTCCTCTCCTCCATCTGACAGATTGTCTAAGGAGCCATTTCCTGAGTTACCAGAGTCACTCGAGGATCAAAATGTTGAACTCACAATAGTTTTGAGTGTTTAACCATTTTCATCTTGTCCTCCACCTACTTTTGATATTGGGTCATCTACTGATCTTGGCCTGGAATCTCCAGACAATCCCGTTCAAACTCCAGAGAACTCGCTGATCACTGATGATCAGCTTGGATTGGTTATTTACGCTCTGAACCCTCTTTTTGACCCTGTTCTGATATCACCACAGTGCTCTTAGAGTTTGTACGACTAGCTGGGTGTTCCTTTGAAACTATCCCCTCATACTCATTCAACCATTCGTTATCATTTGTTTTCAAACATGGAACCTGAAGGCGATGCTCTAGTCACATCTCTCGATGAGTCTGAGGTTTCTACTCCACACACTGTTGAAGGGGAAGAATTGTAATTGCAGTTTCCTTTCGAGGGTTTCTTGTTTTCCAAAGGTATTCTCGCCAGTTTTTGACCCAGCTATGTGTCTTTGGCGCAGTTGGTTTTAGGTACACCTGGTGCCTCATCACTTTACCATAATCCTATATGGGTGTCAAGTGCCAAGCCTATGTTAGGTTCATTCGTTATGAACGTGACTTCCCAACAGGCTATTAATTCAGTCCCAGTGCAACCCACCATTCTGAATACTCATGTGTCATCAATCCCAATTACCTGCGAGGCACAACTAGCAGTTTCAAAGATTGTCTCTATCAATTCCTCTGTCCTGCTAGTCAGTGGCTAGATAGTGCCATCGCCTAGGGGAAGAACTTGAATGTTTCTATGGTGTCAGGTGCCAGTAATTTGAGCAGCTCACAAGCTTACATGGTTGGTATAAACCAACCTTATTCTAGTATTATTTATAACCCTGTTGATCCTACTAGATCAAGCAATGTCTAGTACCAACAGGTTTAGAATCGCGTTGGTCCATTTGGATCGAGCAATGTTCAGTGTCAACAGACCTATGGGGCTAGGGTCCAATACCAAAATCACTACGTTCCATAGGGTTCTCAAGGAATTTTTAATGAACCTTACACCCTCCAATATGGGTAGTACATCCAGCCTCGCTATAGCTAGATTTAGTTTGGTAATTTCCCGTGAACTGTTAAAGTACCCTTCCAACACTAAGGACAACCTCTACAACAACAAGGGAAACCTTTGTTACCACAAGGGAAACCTTTGCTGCTAATGTAGGAGCATCTGGACTTAGCCAATAATGTGATTGTATGTTCACATGTTGTGGCTAATAAGAGATGAATTTCATTGATCTAAGTGGTCAAAATCAATTCTTAGTAGAGAGGGTTGGATCTCTCGAAAATTATCTTTACTCCAATAATTGTAATAATTAGAATATTGTATTATTTTTAGAATAGGAGATAAGTTGTTAGTATAGGTGTGTATCAGAGCTTGAGAATAGGGATTTAATGGTTGAGTTCATAAATATAGAGATTGAGTTGTCAATGTAGTTAGGATAGGATTTGATTCATAAAAGAGGAAAGAATGTAATGACAAAGATCAAATGATCGAGAATAGAGTAATTAAGTGAGAGGTGTGTGAGAGATAGGGTTGGAGAGTGAACAGAGGTCAGACAAACTGTTGTAATCGAGCCAAGAGGGCAAGACTCTGGAAATTCTATTTTATTGAATAAATGATTAAGTGTGGTGTTGCATGTTAACACTAGTGCATAAATTCATTTGTATCTATGTTTTGGTGTTATGGATCCTAATCAGGCATTTTTCTATGTTTATACTTTTTATTGATAAGCACAGTAGATTAGTATTAAGGGTTAATATTGAGCTTAAGAGTTAAACGTCTTAAAAGTATGAATTAAGCACATGGGTAGTATTCCCAAGTCATAAACGGTATCTCATGCGCTTAAGAAGTGGTAAATAGTATTGTTCCAAGTCATGTGATTAACCTTAGTGATCGACATGTAGCACGGGAAAACTACTTTTCTCGCATGCTCTCAACCTGATATCAGTCGTGCAAGATTTCACATGAGATTCTATGATATCCATTGGATCTGAAGGGGTGAAATCGATGGCAAAATGAAAAGTCAAAGAAGGACCAACGGTGATTGGTCAGGAAGGTGGGACCCTCAGGAGGAAATACACATACAAAATCTGATTAAAGCACAGCTGATTGGTTCTAAATTTAACCAATAGTCTAATTCCAGACTACCACCCCATTTTCATCAACCTCCTACATAATTTTTGGTATCGGATCCCAAGGATTAAGTTTGCTACAGTAAAAATGCCATTGAGGAGAGGAGTTCGCATAGATTTGGGAAGGCCTGAGCGAATACAATTTTGTTGGATGAGATCCAAAATCTGCATAAAAGGATGGAGAAAATGGAGACTGCTTCGAGGAAAGCACTCGATGATGGAGATGCCAGTGCTACAGAATAATATTCTAAGGAAGAAGAAGAGGATGAACATGGAGCTGCCAAAGTTCTCAAAATGATGGCCAAAGCAAGTGGGAGACCAAAGGTGGAAATACCTTTGTATGACTGGAATCTCAACGTAGAAGAATTGATGGACTAGATCAATTCATTAGACAAGTATTTTGACTATGAGGAGGTTGATTATAAAAAGAAGGTGAAATTTGCAGTTACTAGATTGAAGGGTCATGTAGCTATCTGGTGGGGTGAATTACAAACATCTAGAGGGAGAAAGGGAAAGCCCAAGATCAAACAATGGGATAAAATGGTAAGTAGATTGAAAGCCAAATTTATGCCAAAAGATTACTAGTTAAATCTTTTCAGATAGTTACAAAATTTGAGGAAAAAAGGACTAACTGTCAAAGAATATACAAAAGAATTTTATAAGCTAAGAATTAGAGCAAGACATGTAGAGGATGACGTAGAAAAGGTAGCCAAATAGATCAATGGTTTGAGATATGACATACAGGATGAAATCAGCTTACTAAGTTTGAAGACAATTGAAGATGGCTATCAAGCAACTTTGAAGGCAGAAGAGAAGATGTTGAGGAAGCAAAATCATAGGAATAGAGGAAAAAGTTCAACAAGAGGTAGAGGAACTACCAGATCACGATTTCAGCACCCTCAGGGTGAAGTAGGAGGTTCAAGTAGTAGACCACCATAGAGAGGAGAATTTAGTAGAGGAAGATTTGCACCTAGAGGAAGAGGCCAAGGAAGAGAAATTCGATGTTACACATGTGGAGAATGGGGACATGGATCATGGAACTGTCCTCATAATAAAGTAGCAAATCAGAGGAATGTGAATGTGGCTGAGGCAAGGGAAGAAAAACCTCAAATTACAAGAAAGGAAGAATAACCTCAAGTAGGAGAATCCTTGTTGTTGAAAAGGGTATTGCTTAAGGCAGAGAAATAGGTAGGAGAACCAGATCAGAGAAAGAGTTTATTCAGAACTACATGCATGTCCAAAAGAAAATGTTGTAAAGTGATAATTGATAGTGGAAGCACTAATAACATTTTCCCTATAGAAATGGTGGACAATTTATGACTAGTAAAAAGAGTACACCCTACTCCTTACAAAGTATCATGGTTGCAAAAAAGACATCAGCTTATTGTGACAAAACAATGCAAGGTAGAGATATAGATTGGTACTTATAAGGATGTGATATTGTGTGATTTAACTCTAATGGATGTATGCCATGTGTTGTTGGGAAGACCTTGGCAGTTTGATTGGAAAGCTATTCATGATGGGAGAAGAAACACTTACACTCTGGAGAAGGATGGAAATTAACATACACTACTGCCATTGAAGGATGAAGCATGCAAATAAGTGCCTGGAAAAAATGTTATGCTGATGAGTGGGAAATAATTGTTGCAAGAAGTCAAGAAGGATGAATAGATGAATTTTGCTATCATAAGGAGACCTAAGGTAATTTTAACTCCCACAAAATTAGATGATTTATCTGGAGAAATCAAAACTCTGTTGAATTTTTTTGTTGATATTATTGTGGATGAGTTGCCAAATGCATTACCACCCATCAAGAGTATTAGTCATCATATTGATCTAATACTTGGAGAAAGTTTTCCAAGAAAAGAAGCATATAGGTTAACTCCTTAGGAGAATGTAGAAGTTGGGAGACAAGTGCAGGAAATCATGGATAAGGGATTAATCAGAGAGATTCTTAATCCATGTGCTATACCAATAGTACTCAGTCCGAAGAAAGGTGGTGAATGACGTATGTGTACAGATTCCAGAGCCATAAACAAGATTACTATTAGGTATAGATTTCGTTTACCACGCATGGATGATTTGATGGATTGTTTAAGTGGATCAAAGTATTTTTCTAAAATAGATTTGAAGAGTGGATATCATCAAATAAGGATTAGAGAAGAAGATGAATGGAAGACTGCATTTAAAACAAATAGTTGGTTGTATGAATGATTTGTGATGCCTTTTGGACTCACTAATGCACCTAGCACATTCATGAGATTAATGAATGAAACCTTGAAGGAATATGCAAGTTTTGTCATTGTTTATCTTGATGATATTCTAGTTTGCAGTAGAAGCAAAGAAGGACATCTGGAACATGTTAAGTTGGTTTTAAGAACTCTGCAGAAAGAGAAACTGTTGATAAATATGAAGAAATGTAGTTTCATGAAAGAAGAATTAATCTATTTGGGATTTGTAGTTTCTAAAGAAGGTTTGAAAATGGATCCAGAGAAAGTCCAAGCAATTTGGAACTGGCCTATTCCAAGAAACATATTTGAGGTAAGAAGCTTTCATGGTCTTGCAAGCTTTTATAGAAAATTTATCGAAAGTTTTAGTCAGATTTGTGCACCAATTATTGAAACAATCAAAGAGACTAATCAACCATTCAAGTGGACAGAAGTAGTAGATCGAAATTTTAAGTTGCTGAAGAAGAAAATTACAGAGAAACCAGTTTTACCTTTACCTGATTTTGGGAAAAGTTTTCCAAGTTAAAACTTATGCTGGTGGAGCTACAACTGGACTAGTTTTGAGTCAAGAACAAAGACCAATAGCCTACTTTAGTGAGAAACTAAATGAAGCTAAGAAAACATATTCTTCTTATGCTGAAGAATTCTATGTTGTTGTACAAGCTTTAAAAAAATGGAGATATTATTTGCTACCAAAGGAGTTTGTATTATATTCTAATAATCATGCATTACAGTTCATAAACAACGAGCCAAAATTGAACCAGAAACATTCCAAGTGGGTAGATTTTTTACATAGTTTTACTTTTGTGCTAAAACACACAAGTGGTAAGTTGAACAAAGTTGTTGATGCCTTAAGCAGGGTAAATTTCATTGTACAAGAATTAAGAGCTGGTGTTGTAGGATTTGAAGAAATGGTTGATATGTATAAAGATGATGCATAATTTAAAGATATATATGCAGTTGTACAAAATCCAATAGTTCATAAGTGGTTAGATTATTTTATCCAAGGAGGTTCACTGTTTAAAGGTAACCAGTTGTGCATTCCAAAATGTTCTATGAGGGAAAACATAATCAAGGAGAAACACAATGGAGGATTATCTGGTCACTTTGGATAAGACAAAACCTTTGCTCAGGTAAATGCTTTTTACTATTGGCCAAAGATGCAAACCAATGTTAAGAAATTTGTTGAGAAGTGCAGAATTTGTCAGCATGCTAAAGGGAGAAGCCAAAATATAGGATTGTACAAGCCATTGCCAATACCAGACCAACCATGGGATGCAGTTAGTATGGATTTTGTTTTGAGGTTACCTAGAGCTCAAAGAGGGAATCATTTCATTTATGTTGTGGTAGATAGATTTTCCAAAATGGCACACTTCATTGCATGTAAAAAGACTAGTGATGCAACACATATTGCTAATCTGTTTTCTTCAGAGGTTGTAAGGTTACATGGATTTCCTGTAAATATTATGTTTGATAAGGATACAAAGTTTGTTGGGCATTTCTGGATAACTCTTTGGAAGAAACTAGGTGTCAATCTTAGTTTTATTTCAATATATCATCCTCAAATAGATGGACAAACCGAAGTGGTAAACAAAATCTTGGGAAACATATTGAGAAGTTTAGTGTATAACAATCCTAAGTAGTGGGATTTAGCACTTGCTCAGGTTGCATTTTCTTATAATGACACTCCAAACCAAAGTACTGGGATGAGTCCATTTCAAAGTGTTCTTGGAATGAATCCAAGAGGTGTGTATGAACTCATAAATTTGGGTAAACAAGAGACAAGAAGTGCAAAATATGAAGAGTTTGCAGAGTAGATGCAGAGACTACAAGAAGATGTCAAAGATAGATTGCAGGAAAGTTGTGGCAAATACAAACAAACAGCTGATATGAGGAGGAGAGAAAAAGAATTGCAAGAGGGAGATCTAGTGATGGTATACTTGAGAAAAGAAACATTCCCTATTGGACTTACAATAAAGTAAAGATGAAAACGATAGTTCCATGTAGAATTGTGAGGAAGTTTTCAACAAATGCATATGAAATTGAGTTGCTAGAAGGGATTGGAATATCACCTATCTTTAATGTTGCCGATTTGTACCCATACAAGGAGACAGATATAGAGATACATAATGAATATGCAGAAGATGAAGAACAGACTGTACATTGGGAAGAACAAATGCCTAAAAGAGTCAAGAAAGAGGTGGAAGCTATTCTAGAGAAAAGAATAACTAAAAGAACCAGGGGACAGGTTTATTTTAAGTATTTAGTCAAATGGAATGGACAACCAATAGAGGATGCCAGTTGGATAGCAACGACTGAATTAAAAAGTATGGAGTCAATCCTGAAAGTTTGACGAAGGATTCTTCTCTTCCCCGGGAGTTTGATGTAGAAGCATTCAGAATTAGCCAGCAATGTGTTTGTAAGTTCACATGTTGTGGCTAACAAGAGATGAATTTCATTGACCAGAGTGGTCAAAATCAATTCTTAGTAGAGAGGGTTGGATCTCTCGAAAATTATCTTTACTCCAATTATTGTAATAATTAGAATATTGTGTTATTTTTAGAATAAGAGATAAGTTATCAGTATAGGTGTGTATCAAAGATTAAGAATAGGGATTTAATGGTTGAGTTGATAAATATAGAGATTGAGTTGTCAATGCAGTTAGGATAGGATTTGATTCATAAAAGAGGAAAGAATGTAATGACAGAGAGATTAGATGACTGAGATTAGAGTGAGTAAGCGAGAGGTGTGTGAGAGATAGGGATGGAGAGTGAACAAAGGTTAGACAAACTGTTGTAATCAAGCCAAGAGGGAAAGACTCTGGAAATTCTATTTTATTGAATAAATGATTAAGTGTGGTTTTGCGTGTTAATCTTGGCATAGAAATCCATTTGTACCTGTGTTTCAACATTTTGGACCCTAATCGGGAATTTTTCTTTGTTTATACATTTTATTGATAATCACAATTGATTAGTATTAAGGGTTAATATTGAGCTTAAGCACTAAACCTTTCCTTAAATGTCTTTCTTAAAATTATGAATTAAGCATGTGGGTAGTATTCCCAAGTTGTACATGGTATCTCACACGCTTAAGAAGTGGTAAATGGTATTGTTCCAAGTCACACGATTAACCTTAGTGGTTGACATGTAGCACGGGAAAACTACTTTTCTCACACGCTCTCGACCTAATATTAATCGTGCAAGATTACACGCGAGATTGCGCAATATCCGTTAGATCTGAAGGAGTGATTTCGACAGTGTGGATTGAAGCACCTAAAAAAAGGAAAAGTCAAAGAAGGATTGACAGTGATTGGTTAGGAAGGTGAGACACTCAAGAGGAAATGCACATACAGAATATGATTAAAGCACAACTAAATGGTTCTAAAGTTAACCAATAGTCTAATTCCAGACTACCACCCTATTTTCGTCAACCTCCTACATCAATTACAGCAAGGGCTCTCCTTGCAACAACAAGGGAAAATTAACCCACAGTAAGGTTACCTGCACCAACCGTAAGGTCAATCTTTACAACAGTTGTAGCAAGTCGCGTAGCAGTAGATGGAATATGCTCCACGCACCTCTCAACCCATGTCCTCGCAAGGCCAACCTCTGTAGTGCTAAGGACAAATTTTGCAACCACGAGGTCAACCCTTCGAACAGAAAAACCAACCAGGGCAGGAGCAGCCCTTGTAGACATTTCAACAAGAGCAGCCCTTGCAGGGGTAGGTTCAATGTCAAGTCCTGCAACAACAGGCTCAAAATCCTCATGTCTTAGGTCAACGGGTTCAGAATCCTGCCAACCAAGGGCATCAGGTAGAAAATCCCTACGTCCAAGGGCAACAAGTGTATCAACCTTATGCCAAAGGATTGTAGGTCCAGAACCCTCTTGTTCAGGGACAATAGGTTCATCAACTGTATGTTCAAGGACAAAAAGTCCCATATCCATATGTCCAAGGTCAATAGGCTCAACAACCTTTTAACTCATATGTTTCTTATTAGCAACCTATGCTTAGATAGTTCCAAGGTATTCAAGGTCAAAATCCTCCCTATGGTCAAGGTAATCCACAATGGGGCCAGCCTCAAATGCCATATGGCCAAAATCCCCTACTGTGGGACCAAAATCCTTACCAGAAGGGATGGGATCCTCTCTATGGGCCTGCTTATCGAGCTCCCATACCTATTAACACTCAAATACCTTTCTTTGCTACACTCGAGTTTCTAGATGGATCAGGCCTTATGGATGATCTGATCCTTCATTCATCGTATTGGCCACTAGTGCCATCCAAGATACCAAGTGATTACCCAAAGTTCGATGGGAAACTTAAACAATATCCTCATGCCCATTTGATGACATATCACCTTTGGTGCTCATCGAACTTGTACGCAGACGATTCCATTCATCTCCATCTTTTCCAATGGACCCTCATGGGTGCTACAATGAAATGGTACATTGAGCTACCTCGAAGTACTTACCATGACTTTAACTCTTTAGCCATGACTTTCCTCACGCATTTTCAATTTTTGGTTTGCTATGAAACTGGCACCTATTTACTCACATCACTTAAGCAAGATACTAAAATGCACATCTCTGATCACATTCATGAATGGAGACGTAGATGTCGCCTGATCAAATTCGAGATTGCTAATCAGTTGCTCATTGAATGGTTTACCACATCATTCGTATCCCCAATTTCTTGCGATATAGCTATGGGTGGATGTGTCCCTAAAGAGCAAGCCATTTCTTGTGCCCAGTACTTGGATCTAGTTTACTCCTAGTCTGGCACTTTATACGAGTTATTACCCAATGCTTCGTGGCCATCATCTAATCTCGCAACATCAAAGTAACCAGTTGTTCCTCCCGTCGATCGCGTTATTGGTTGAGTATCTCAAACCCTTGCTAAAACTTCTTCCAAACAGAAGTCGGTCTTGGATGTTGTCCCTAATAGTTCATCTCAAAATCCACCTAGCCCTGGTAAAACCGTAGAGGTCCATGCTATCCAGTCTATCGCAGTGGACAAATCCTTGAAAGGAAAAAAGAAAGGTAAAGAAAAAGCTAGAGCCGATGCCCCAAAACAAGGCCCTCCCTAATATTCTTCTGGCAAATCTTCGCAATGGAAACCTAAGTATCCCTGCCAAATTTGTGAGAAAGATCACTATAATAAGGACTGTCCCCAACAATCCAAAGTTAGTCGCTTGCTCAAAGGGACCCCTGCTGTCCTCAAAGAGAAGTTTCTATTTAAGCAGACCCAAATGGTAGACCAACCCCAATCTGGTTCCTTCGGATCTCAAGTGTTCATGATCAGCACGCCTATTAATGTGGCTACCTAATCGAAAGACTATCAAACTCCAGCTCTGGTAGCTGGGAAAGAGAAAGAAGTTGCACCTTCTTCTTCTACCCCAAGTTCTGGCCCTCTACATATTGAGTGCCCAAACCCTGATTCTGCTATGCAGCCACCCTCTTGAGTAGTATCCCAATGTATGACCTGCTCAAAACTACAATATTGTTGAGGATCTAGATCAGGCGCCGTCAGTCATGTCAGCTCTCGAGGTACTCTAAAGCTATCCATTGCAAGAGAAATCTTTGCTGTCAGCCGTTAGGGGCATCGATCCCACTGATTCCAATTTGATATGTTTTGATCTAGAAAACCATGTTCCACGACTCCCTCATTAGATTTCCTTTCTTATTCAAGTAATCATCAATGAGAAGAACATCCACCACACTATCATCGATGAAGGTGCTTGCACCTACATCATGTCAACTGCATGTTGGAAGGCTATTGGTTCCCTTGAACTGAACCAGTCTCTAAACACTTTGGAAGCTTTTGATGGGTGTGATTCACGATGCTTCAATGTCTTACCTAACCTTGCCATCGCCCTGGAAGGGAAGATAGGGTAAGTCGAAGTAGAAATTGTTGACGGCCAATCTTAATTATAATCTTCTACTCGGCCGAAGTTGGTCTCATGCCATGCATGCCGTGGCATCCTCTTTGTTTCGCATGATCCATTTTCCCCATCAAGGGAAGATTGTCACCATCAGCTAGTTGTCTTTATTTGCCTCTTCCTCCTCGGATGGATATGTTCAATATGTTAAGAACTCTGGTACTCCCTATGATAGTGTGGGGGCAGGTCTCTTCAAAGATTCTACCTAAATGGGAATTTTTCCACTCCCACCTCCACATGTTGCCTCTATCAACATGATCTTGGTCAAATATAATCCCTAGATCATACTTGTACCAGATCTTGTTGATACTTGGGGTGAGGTTATGTTGCTTAGTCTTGCTAAAGTCAATTACATGGAAATTGTTTCAGCTTCGAACTCTGCATCCTCTGATCATCATATGGCGAAGACTTCTCTTGTTACGTACTCTCAATTCCCTTGGTTTGGCACTATGGAATTGGTTGATCCCTTAGCCAAGACCTTCCTTACTGATGAAGGTATCATGGAAATTATGTCTCTCGAGGAACCACCATGGATTGATACTCATCATCGCTCCTCATTCCTGTCTCGCCTGGTGGTCATGTCTACCACTTTTAAAGAGTCCTCTTCTCCTTTTCCGTCACCGATTGCTACTCATGAAGTGTGGTCAGAAGGAAATCTAGGTAATATTACCCAAACGATGCTGATTAACATTTCTATCAAACCCGGTATTGTTGAACACATTCATATTGGGGTATCTTGTTCTCCAAATGAAATAATGACATATACTCGTCTATTTCAGGAATTTTGTGATGTGTTTGCATGGTCTTATGAAGAAATTCTCGGCATTGATCCTAGCATTGTGGTGCATGAAATACTAATGTATCCACACGCAAAGGATGTTCGCCAACGGCTTCACCTGGTGCACCCTAGGAAGTCTACTCGTATTAAGGGTGAAGTTCAAAATCTTCTTAAGGCTGGGTTCATCTATCCCATACCCCTTACAGACTGGGTGTCCAATCTTGTCCCGATGACTAAAAAACAAGGCACGATCTGCGTTTGTGTGGATTATCGAGATCTTAATAGTGCCTATCCTAAACACAACTATCCTACTCCCTTCATTGATCAAATCATTGATGAATGTGTCGGGAGTGAGATCTTTTCCTTTATGGATGTTTTTTTTGGTTATAACCAGATCAATATCACACTGGCTGATCAATAAAAGACAACCTTTATCTACCCATGGGGTATGTTTGCATACATGAATCTCCCTTTCGGCCTAAAAAATGTTAGAGCCATGTTTCAACATGCAATGTCCTATGCATTTCATGATATTCACAACATTGTCCAACCTTACTTGGATGACCTTCCCACTCATTCTTGTAACCACCAAGATCACCCAGACCATCTTCGACAGATTTTTGTATGTTGCAGACACTATAACATTCGATTAAATCCACAAAAATGTGTCTTTTGCATGGAATTAGGACGACTCCTCAGCTTCATCATTTCCAAGGATGGTATTCACCTAGATTCATTAAAAGTTGAGGCCATTGTAAACTTACCCCCTCCATCCTCACTACACCATCTCTAGAGCTTGCAAGGAAAGGTTAACTTTCTCCGTCATTTTATACCCAACTATGCTAGACTAGCCACAGGATTTATTCGGCTGCTCAAACAAGGAACACCCTTTGAATGGGATGAGGTGGCCTAAAAATCTTTTGATGATCTCAAGGCCATCCTCATAAATGCTCCTCTAATGCAACCACTGGACTATTATCAAGATTACTTCCTTTACCTAGCCGCATTCCCTAGCACCATTGTTATTGCCTTGGTCCAAGATAATTATGAAGGAAGCGAACTTGTAATCTACTACCTTAGTCGGAATCTCCTCGATGCTGAAACATGTTATGCACATGTCGAGAAGTTGTCTTTGGGTGCCGATCAGGATATTCAATGCTTTCGACACTATATCCTTTTACGTATGACTACACTGATTTATGAATGCAGCCCTATGACCTATATCCTGACTTGTTAGTTGCTCGGGGTCAAGTATTCTAAATGGATAATCATCTTGTAAGAATTTTATTTGGTCTTCACTACGACCAAATCTAAGAAGTCACTTGTTTTCATTGAATTGATTTGTTCCCTCCCCTCCAAGGCTCTCCTTGTTGGTGCATATGAACAACTTCTAGATGAGAACCTTTTCCTTATTAGCACCCTTGATCCATGTTACAGTGATATCATCGTGTATCTCTAAATGCCCACGTTTCGGTCTGTGTTGACCAACGATGATCACTGAAGGATTCGACATCACTCCCAACCATACCGTATTATTGGCAAGAATTTATACTATGTCAGTGTCGATTAAGTTCTTCTACGATGCCTTATGATCGAGGAAGCTGAAAGAGTTCTCAATGATTGCCACTCTAGGGCATGTGGTGGTTATATGTCTGGTTATGCTACAACTCAAAAAATCCTTCCTACTGGTTATTTCTGGCCCTCTATATTCAAGCAACGCATTCTTGCTATTCGTAAGTTCCACGAATGCCAAATTTACCAATGCAAGATGCACGCCCAACCTGCTTACCTACACCTGGTCATTACCATTGGTCCCTTTACCAAATGGGGCATCGATTATATGACATGTAACCCTCGTTTGGCTATGGGGAAGGGCTATATTATCATCAATGTGGATTATTTCACCAAATGGGCCGAAGCGATGCCTACATATTCTGCAGATGGTAAGATGGCAGCTCAATTCCTTTTCAATGATGTTATTTCCAAGTTCGGCATACCCCAATCCATTGTCACAGACCATGGATCCCATTTCAGAGATTACATGATGGCTAAGCTGACATCTACATTGGGCTTGCACCATGATGGCTTGACCCCATATTACCATCAGGCCAACGACCAAGTTGAAACCATGAACAAGGTCTTGGGCACAATGCTTTAGCATACTATTGGGATGCACAAGTCCAATTGGCATCTCATTCTCTTTTCAACTCTATGGGCCTACTGAAACTTAACCAAAGATGCAATTGGTTTCACACCATTCCAGTTGGTCTATGGTTTGGAAGAAAAATTTCTTATCGAATAAGAGATTTCTTCACTCAAGTTAGCTGTTGAAATCCTCCCTAAAATGTCACCTCAAGAGGAACGCCTCTTATATTTAGAATTACTGGACGAGACTCACCGTCTTAGTGCCTTGGTCATCAAAGCACAAAATAAATAGGTCAAAACCCATTTCGATCAGTCGATCTCCCCTTGCGCATTCTCTGAGGGTGATTTGGTCTTATTATATGACCAAGCTAACGATAAGATAGGGGCAGGCAAGTTTGAACCTATGTGGCATGGGCCCTATATCGTGAAATGCATTTTACATAAAGGAGTCTATGATCTTATTGATTATGAAGGAAATCCTCTTGATAAGCCCTAAAATGGGATTTACCTCAAAAAGTACTATGCCTAGGTCATCTTGCAAGGTTACTTATGTACATTAGTGTATGATTTATTTTTGTACAGTGTGGTTTTGTGTGATAATTTTCAAACAACTTTCTTGTTTACTATGATTTTCTTGCTTTGCAGATGTCTACGACTCCTCACGATGGTTTCGTTGATGGTGCTTGCCGTAGTACCCAGAAATTATCGTCCGTAGCATGGGCTATTTATGACCCTAACGGTGAGTTGATTGACCTTCAAGGTATCTGCCTAGGTCGCACAACCAACGACATTGCTGAATACAATGCAGTCATTGAACTGTTGTCAGAAGCCATTGCTTTGGGAATTAGAGAGTTGGTTTTCAACCTAGATTCATAGCTTGTCATCCTTCAACTCAACGGACAATATTCCATTAGGAACCCTCAAATATTGAGAATGTATCTCTATATCCATCTATTCGAAAGGCATTTTGATTATATTACATATCATCATATTCCTAGATGCATGAATACATTGATAGGTGCATTAGCTAATTACGTGTTGGATAGACATTTACGAAACATGTAAAAGATAAAACAAACCATTCGTACCATAATAGATAGAAAAATACAACACACACACACACACACACATATATATATGGTGACAATGTTTGATACATAAGAACCCCAACAAATAATATGTGTGTCCAAAATAACATCAGTGGCTTGTAGGCCTCATACATCCGGGGGATGCAGGCCTCAAAAAAATATGTAAGTGTTGGACCTAGGAAATAATCAGCATGGTGATCATGGCAGCATGAGACGGATCATGCAATACAAGTCAGCAATTGATAGATCGAATGTGAGATTCCCATTTTGTGTCTCTAGTACTGGTGGGGAATATCTCCTACTCGAGCATACTCTGGGATACTATAAGTTAACCCCTCAAGGTTTCTCACAATATTCTCCTCAGTGTCACTCCCTTCCTCACAAGGGGCAACAACATCAATAGGGCGGGGGACATACCTAGCCATTGGGGACATCCTAGCTGGTCCAATGTCTACATTAACAAGAGAAATCTTATGAGCACATATATACTAAAAACAATTAAAAAATATCAAAATTTAAAAAAATTTATTTTTTAACTTCATCATTGAACTCCTCTCCATCTGGTAAGGGCATGTCTAGATCTCCACGGAAATCAGTGCCACTATATGGCTAGTACTCCATGACGATCTTCTATCATCATAGCCATGAAAATAATGTAGGTTAGGATGACATATGCTGATCCCAATGATCCTGGGCATCAAACAACTCCAGTGGGCCATTTGTGGATCATGTGGCATAGGATGATCTACCTTAGTTAGCTGATATTAGAACAGTGGTACTCGTTCTAGGAAGAAGGTCACAAGTACTTATCCGAAGCAAAATTGCTTCAGATTCCCCACCTTGGCTTTGGAAAATTAGCGCTTGATGTTCATCTTCATGGCCTCTCCTTAGTTGAAGATCATAGGAGTTGTGAAATCAATAGCATAAAGGAACTTCAACTTGTTAGTCCCATGTTTTGCCTGGGACCCTGCCACTCTATTGATAGTAAATAGAAGCACCCTCAGTCTCAGATTCTACACACTCAAAATCTTTATCTTCCCACTCTTGGATTTCAGGGCCTCAGGGCATTGTTCAACAGGCCAGGAAGATATGCTCATCCCAATCAGACGTGACCCATACAAGTACAATGGCTCCCCTCTGTGGGACAGTCCAATGATGAATTATATATCTGAAGTTTCCAACTCCAGCTCTTGGTCGCCAATGACAAAAATATCCTGATTAATGTCCCAAAGACCAATCAGGTATCGAAGAAACTCGGGCTGGGCTTGCATCCCTGGCGTAAGAAAGAATTTGAGGAGCATGCAAGCCCTCAAAACCTCCAGGCAATTTGGGTCATTCATTGCCTGGGTGTCAACATATTCATGTTCCTATTCCTTCCAATCAACCATTTTCAATGATTCTCTCCCGAAAAAGCCATTAATTTGAGTCAATAATCATCCTTGGCATATAAAATTCAAGTTTAAATGGTTAGTTTGTGAGAAAATAGGGTTTTCCCTATCCACGGCGCTAGCGCGCTTGTTTTAAAAATAGTTGCGCTAATCGGTGCAAATGACTTTGTTAATCACCCTCGGCCGGCATGATTTCTGGGAGAAAAAGATTTTCAAAAACCTCCTAAAATATGAAAATGTGGCTAAAATCATAAATAAGGAGCGTGAAAATTGAGCTTAGGGCTTTGGCTATTACTTGGAACTAGCATCTCGTTGATTGACCTCATAGAACTTCCACAATATTCTCTAGAACAATTAGGGCAAAAGTGAGTAAAAATTATTCACAACATAGGGAAAATGGTAAATGGTAAAATATATATTTACTTTTCCCCTTTTTATTCATTTTTCATGAAAATATAAGGTTTTGTAAATATTTTGACCTATTTTGCCTCAAGGACTCGATAATACACTTTACCTTACTTTTGTAGTGAGAGGTGATAGTTGTTCGACGATGATGTTGAGTCACGTTTGAACTCTTTTCTTGACTTGTTAAACTCATGTGAAAAGATTGCCAAGTATTTTTTCCCTTTTTGACTTGTTAAAGAGAATAAAAATGGGGGGTCTTCTTTCAGCTCTTTTCTAACCCTTTAAAAGCGTAAAGATGGCTAAGCCCTTTTTGTTTCGAACTCATTAATGGATACAAAACATCATGTGCCCAGTATAAGTTTACCCCTTTTTTGGGCTAGGAGGCACTATTTATGAAAACGGTACTCCTTGACTGAAATAGTCAAGCAGTTCTCTCAAGTATTATTTTCTACCTTTTCGGGCTCGAGAGACACAAGCGTACGAAAGGGGACCATGCAAAGTTTTCTTTTACGTGTCTTTTTCAAACTCTCTAAACGTGAAAATGATACCAAGTTACACCTTTATTGGACTTGCTAAACTATTAAATGACATCGCATCCATCATCATGACAGACATGAGCTTCTCCTTCCTAGGGCTCGTTAAACTTACTAGGTCAGATTTGTCTGAAGGATGAACTTACAGTGCAAGCATATGCTATCCCCTTCCAGCTTGCGATTAAAAAATAATTGGGGTACCTATCACAAATGGTGGGGGGGAACTTCGAAATCTATCAGTCATGTTGGCAGCTCACTCCTAAACATGACACTCTTTGCTTCGTGTCAGGTTGGGACATCCTCCTTTGTATCATTGACCTTCCTGGGTTTGGGCCATTTATTTTTGCCCTCCATTTGATCTCTGCCACATCATCGTGACCACCGATCCTATGGATCCAAAAGTTGCCAAACTTCTAGTTGTTTCACCAATATGTTCAAGAGTTGTCCTTCTGCAGTTACACTTACCTTTGATTCTGTGTATCATCCAAAATCATTTTTCATGCTCTCATCTCGTGTCTATGATGTGGGATTCGTTATGGCTCTCCTTCGACATGGTCACTTTTCATTGACTTCAACTCATTATCTGGGAAGTTGACTGAGAGACTCCCCTCCATTACCTTAGAGCTTGCATGCCCTAATGGCAAGTACTGTGCACTCAACAACAAGTTTACATCAATGGCTTTTGATCAAGTGATTTCATGGATGTTTGAATTCAATTCTTGTATTCACATTCCATTGATTGTACTGATAGTACCTTGAGGACCATTGTCATTATTGGTAGTTTCTCTTGTGCTTGTTAACAATTTACATCACTGAATGGTAATCAAGTGACTTTTTAGCTTGTTTGATGTCAACACATCCATTCACATGCTAGAATATGTACTTTGATTAGGTCGTGTTGGAGGGAAAGACCCTGGACTCAGATAACAAAAGTCTAGGTTGCGAAGTGATGTGACATGGTTATGATGATATCCATGTCTCTTTCAGATGGATGGATGTGACCAGACCATGAGTTATCATATGTGATCCTTCTCATTATTGGATGGTTGTGACCATACCATGGTTTCGTTACGATCCTCTTTAACGGATGGTTGTGCCCATACCTGGATCCATTTACATGATTGTTCTTTGGACGGTTGTGTCCATGCCATAATTCATGTATTATATGACAGAAATATTAGTCTGTATATATGTATCTATACTTTCTTGCAGGTTTTTTTATGGCAGACCCGTTCGCCACACTTATTTATAAAGTGTTCCATCCCTCACTCCAACTTGGCCTTCACGCTTTAGGAGGCATCTGTTACAAAACATTTTGTCACTATCCCTGTACTCCCTATTCCTTGATCTTGGAGGACCTCTACCGTGAACCTCGCATGCTTTGCCTTCATGAAGAAGTTCCCATTGTGTCCCTCTTCATGAGCAAATCAATTTCCTTTTGCACCATTTCCCATGAAATTTCTGTTTTTCTGAGTTTACAAGACCAATGCTAATTACTTTTGTCTCCCCCCGTGCTGATGTACAGAGATTAGAACTATTCCTCATGCTGGCTGAAGCGACTAAGCTGTATTCCAGTCATGCCAGTCCTATTATGGAAAGTTTTTTAAATTAGAGCTAAAGCTTCCAGCTCTAAAAGATCCATAACTAAAGTCTAGTAAATGGTTTGGCTAGATGGCGTCGAGGATGTCAGTTTGGGCTCCTTTCCAATATAATGATGGAACTAACTCAAGGGATAAGCCCTTCTCCCATGAGAAGAGGATCCATCTCCCATCCATATTTCCTATATAAACCTCCCTTCTTCCCAGGTACAAGCTAGTTAGACTGTTGATGTTAATGTGCTTAAGCTATTTTGGTTTGGAGTAGACAAAAAAGGTATTACTAGTTGTAGCTATCTAGTTGTGTGATTTGGTTTGGAGTGAAGCCTAAAGGGAAGAGCATTAAAACTATTGTTTCTTGAGGTCATCATGGAATGCTAGCAGAAGTGTGTGGGAACCTGGACTTGTCAGAGGAGGGCTGCAACGTCAAGATGAATGGTTGTAATCTCTCTTTGATATTAGTGTATGCAACTATCGATTGATTTCCTAAATGTTTTGTAATATTACATATTCATGGCTTAATGTTTCTTGACATGTTAAGTAGGTTGAATTGCAATTTGTCTATTATCATGTTTGTTGTCTGTTGTTGTTTACTTGTTTTAGGTGCTTGAAGAAGGAAGGGAGAGATAGCTGGAATGAGCAAGCATGGAAATAATCAAGAAGGATAAGAAGACCAAGAGGTAGGCCCTCTTGATTAATTCTAACCTAAGGAAATCTTCCATAGAGTGTATCTATTGTGGCTAGACCCATCATTGGGCTAGAGGAATTTGTTTGTATCTGCACTTATAATTTTACTTCACCACACCTTCATCATGTTTTACTTGTAGTTGAATGATCAATGTATCTATGACCTAATGGATGGAATGATAGTTGATGTGTTGAGGAATCAATGGTTCTTAGCGATTCTCAGCTAAGGATGAGACCCCTATGCTCAGATCTATTATTTACACTTGTATTTTACATATTAGTGATATGTTTTATGAAATGACTGTCATAGCTAGCAGGGGTCTAGTCAAGGTCTTAAACAAGTATTTTATTTAGTACTATAATTTCCATGTTATTTTATTGTTTTGAAGGGTTGGTTCAATTCTGGACAGTGACCTGGGCTTTGGGCCTAAAAAAGTGGTTAAAATTCCAAGGACGCTAGCATAACACTGACTGAATGAGTCTTTAGACGATAGTAGGCAAGCCTGTGAGAGGGAATCTAGATTTCTAGACTGATGTCATGGCTATAGCATGAGAGTGATCGAGGCTTAATTTTTCCAAAAGCTCAGTCGGACATAAGGGAAAGCTTACTAGAATTTTGGATCGGTTCCTGAGGTTCATGTAGCTGATGTTGAATGTTTGTATCGTTTGTTTCCATAGGTTCCACTTCCTTAACATGACTATAGAGGTCGAATCATATCATAGTGGCCTCTCATCACATGTTTACCCTAACTGGCTAGTTTCTTGGGTAGATGTGGGAGGAGGGTGTTATAGAGTGGTATCAAAGCATGGTTCAGTCCTCAAACTTGATGGACTATGTGTTGGTCATGCATGCATGTCAGTTGCATGTTTGTCTCTCACACTTGCATTTCGTGTGTGTGTTTCATTTGTGTGATGTGTTCATGGTGGTAGCGATGTTGTCATGTAGAGTTGACGTGTTTCACTATGGGATGCATTTCTATGAGTGTATCACTATTACATGTCGATTTATGTCTCTTACATGTATTGTTGTAGTATTCTTGGTTATATTCTTGTATGTTTGGTTACATTTTTGTATGCTTGGTTGCATGTATCATTCTGGTAGGTTTGGTTTCAAGTATCATTAATTCATGCTTGATTGTACATGTTTAGGCATTGTGTAGTTGGTTACATATTTCTTATGCATGTTCATGTTTGCATGTGGTCAAGTGTACACTAATGTAGTGATTGTTGTCATGCATGAGGTCATTGTGCGTGTTGTTGTTAAGGTCATGCATTGATGGCTAGACCTTATCTAGAATGATGGTTGCATGGTTATATGATTATATGTTATGTTCTTATATGATGTCATGATTATGGTATACATGTATCGCGCTGATTTTTTGATCTTGCAAACAAGGTATCCTCCCCGAGCTATGCTAAGGTACATTGCTTTATTGTGATTTGGTTTATCTAACATGATGTACCTTGTAGGAAGAAATATCAAATGGATAGAAAGATAGTAGACTACAAAGAATCTCCCTATGAATCAGAAGAGAAAAATGGTGTTGGAAACTCTTCCAATTTGGAAGTTACACTGAGAATATTAAAGGAAGAAATAAGGATTTGTAAGTCAAATAATGATGTAATCATGTAGGCACATGACAAACAAGTAGAGGTAAATGCAGTGATACTTCATAATTTGTTAGATTTGTAGTGACAGGGACCATTTTAGATTAACTTTGAGTAGGAGGATACAACTAATGGGGCATATGGTAGTCGGTCACATGGTGGTCACAGGTCAGATAGAGATGACATGATTAGATATAGATGACATAGTCCGAGATGGAATATTATTGAACACTTTGGATATGAGAGGAGATAAACACATGTATTATTCTAGCTTAGATTTAGAAAGGCATCATGATCATCATCGTTATCATCCTTATAGGAGGAGTGATACAGGATACTTTCCAGATGAGTTTAAGGAAGAAAATCCACCTACTTTTGATGGAGAGATGAAGAAACTGCAAGATGCAAAGGCATGGTTGATTGGCATGAGGAAATTCTTCAAGTTGCATGACTATTCAAAGAAAATGAAAGCTAGAGTGGCTATGTTCAGTCTCAAAGGTAAAGCAGATATTTGGTGGGAAGATGTGAAGAATGTCAGATGTATTAACAAGGAAGATTTTACTTGGCGTTAGTTTAAGTAGATATTCAAGAATAAATATTTGTCACAGAGATACTTTGATGATAGGGCACAATAAGTTTATGAGATAAAGATGGGATCGATGACAGATGATGAGTACACTAGAAGATTCTTGGATTTTCAAAGGTATGTGCCTTATCTCATAAAGGAAAATCCCAAGATTAAGAGGTTCATTAGTGCGTTATCGATGAAATTCAAAGATAGCATCAAGTTCGATGATTCTAGATCATTAGAGGAGGCCATTGAAAAGCTAAGGCATTGCTATGAACAATTGAAGCACGGGTCTGAGACTAATATAGACTCAAGAAGTAATGCAAAGAATAAAGGAAAATGGGATAGAAAGAGAGAAAGGGCTAAAGATATAGGTAACAAGGAGAATTTTGTACCACCCAAGAAGTTCAATGCATCAAATAGAGGACAAGGACATCGATTTTAGGAGAATAATAAGGAGCATGTGTAGTGTTGGACTTGTGGAGGAGATCATCATAGGAGGGATTGTCCACAATACCATAGTGGTAGGCCTAAGATATGTAATGCACAGGAGGCACATACTCATAGGGATGTTGGTTAGAGTAATCCACATATCTATGCAGCATTGGATAACAAACTGGAAGAGTGTCAGGCATCTATCATTGAGATGGATGGTAATATTTGTGATCAAGTTATTTCTATTTTCATTGACCCTGGATCTAATTATAGCTATGTTAGTCCTCACTTGGTGGATAAGTGTGGTTTAAATAGGTAATTGCATGCAAAATCTTGGTTAGTGCAGTTGGCTACAGGTACGAAGAAATAAGTTCATCATTGGGTAAGATCTTGGGCATTTGATTTGAATGGTTTTCCTACTGCAACACATTTGAATGTATTATAGTTGGGTTCATACAATATGTTGTTGGGCATGGATTGCTTGTATCTTCATAGAACCAAGGTAGTCTATTATGATAAAGCCATTGAGTGTGTTGATAACAATGGAGAACCAAGAGTCTTATAGGGTAAGAAGAAATCAACATCAGTTAGGATGGTGACAACTATGCAAGCAAAGCGTAGCTGAAGGAAAGGGTGCAAGCTATTCCCAGTGCACATTTCTAGTGATAAGGGTAGGGAAGTTGAAGATATAGATGTGTTGAGCAGGTACCAAGTTTTACAACAGTTCAAGGATGTATTTCCTAACGAAATTTTAGAGTTTCCACCTCATAAGGAGGTAGAATTTTCTATTGAGTTAGTGATAGGGGAATATTCAACATCAAAATAACCTTACAGAACGAGTACACCTAAGTTGGTTGATTTAAGATTGCAGTTGAAGGAAATGTTGTACAAGGAGTACATTAGGCAAAGTGTATCACCATGGGGTGCATCGATATTGTTTGTTAAGAGGAAAGATGACACTCTCAGATTATGCATTAACTATAGGTAGTTGAATAAAGTAACCATCAAGAACATGTATCATTTGTCGAGGATTGATGTCTTGTTCAATCAGATGAATGGAGCAGCAATATTCTCAAAGATTGATTTGAGACGGGGATATCATCAGGGAATAATCAAATAAGAGGACATTTACAAGACAAGTTTTAAGACCAGATATGGGCATTATTGATTAGGTGCTCAAAAAGTTTCTCAAAATTCAAAGTTGTCGGATTGGAGTGGAACCTGGACAACCATGTAGTGCTCGTCATCCTGAATTTGGCGCAATTCATTTCATGTGAAACAGACTCTGTATGATCCCAGAAACATGTTCTATTCATTTTCCTAAATAGATGAACTAAAAAAAAATACAGACAACCCAGTCAACAATCCATACTACTGATGTGGCACCGATTGGGCATGCCTACATGGCAGGGTGACTATGCAAGTGAATGTTTGACCTCTAGCGAATGGTGTGGTGCCAAGTGGCATGATGTTATTGGAGCTGATTTGGATGAGTTTGGTTGGTTTGTTGGTGGTCAACCATAGGTTGCCATGTAGCCCAGCCAAGGGTTGCCAAATAGCCCAACCAGGGGCTACCACGTGGCAGCCTGAGGGCCACCAAAAATTAGGTTAAGGTTTGAGCAACAGTGGGCAATCATTGAACCTCCGACCTCCAAGCAACAAGTCCAAGATTCCTACAAATAAGCCATACATTAGTTCTTATTATATTATGGTTTATACATATATTTAAAGTTCATGTGTTGCACCATCCAGGGAAAGGGATAGCCACAAGGGCCAACACTTTGGAAAGTGCCAATCCATGGGACCACAGTGAAGCAAAGTGGGGGCATGGCTGGTAGGGGCTAGCGATTAGCCTTAGGCCCGGGCACATGGCCCTCATGTGGCCCAAAATTTTTAGATTGAAGGCCTTATTGGGTATTTAATCTGTTCAACAATTTCACCCAAAATTAGGTGAAATCGATGCTCGATTAGTGGAATTGGGGGCGAATTTGTAGGATGGTGCTAGATTTTGGGGAAATTGAGGTGAAATTACCATAAAGGCTTGGGTAAGCCATAAGGTCTTCAATTCTTGACAAAATTAGGAGTAGAAAGAGGCCAGACAGGGCTTTTTGGGCATGTTGGAGCCATTGGAACAAGTTTTAGAGCTATTTGAGCACTATAAGTTGATTTCTTCACACTTTTGAGCATAATAGAGAGGTCCAAGCCATTGAACGCTAGACCAGGGAGACATAGCACAGGCGGGGTGAACTCCTTCATCATGTGCTGTTGTGATAATATTTTTGTGATGTTCATGTCTATTATATGTTGTTGTTCAGTCATTTATTTACGTTAATTTGTACATGAAATTACCATAAAAACACTCAAAATCTCATGTTAAAACATGCAATTGACCCCATGAATCCTTAAGCACTTTTACATATTTTGAAGAGGCATTTAGCATAGCAAAACACATTTTTCCAGTCAGACCAAGTTTGGTACCATAGCTCTCAGTTTTCTTTATGCAAGAAGGACTTAACTGTTTGCAAGTGAATGTGATTCTTACAAGCTTGAAGCTCAAGAGAGGAGAAGGAAAGCTGGTTGAAGGTAATGAAGTTGGGTCAAGGAGAAGGAGTGAAAGATTGTCATAATCTCCAACACCATTTCTACCTCAAATTACAGTTGAAGCTTCAATGATCATGTCACATGAAGGAGAACTTGCAAATATGATAGAATAGGATGAGAAGGTTTTTAGGAAGGATTTCTTTGACATGATAGAGATGCTGAAAGTGATCTATGAAGAGAGGAATACAAGACTGTAGGGTGAAAGCTCCAAGCCTCCAAAAGGATAAGTTTCTTCAGGAGGAGGAGGTAATGGAAATGGAGGTAAAAATCCACCTTCTCCATCACCATCTTCGTCTTTGTACTCACATGCATCTTCACCTTCTTCCACTAATACGACCCTTGCTCATACTCATCAACATACCTTAAAAGAAATTGGTAAACCACACCTATTAAAACTTGATGTTAAATTTGAACTGCCCATGTATAATGGTGATGTGAATGTAGAGAAGCTTGATAATTGGGTTCATCATTTGGAGGTCTATTACAAAATTCAAAACCTTCAAGATGATGACATAAATATTCATCTAGCTTCCTTGAGACTAGAGGGTGGTGCAACACTAGTATGGTGGGAATCCAAGACATAAGAAGAGATAAAAAAACATTTTAATATCTCAATTTCTTGATCTGATTTCATTAATGCAATTAAAAGATAGTTTAACCCTCTAACATATATGTAGAAAGCCATCATGAATTGGCAGAACTTTAGACAACTTAAAGGTCAAAATGTGCAACATTACACCCAATAATTTAGACTAAAGTCTCTAATGTTAGGTGTAGATTTGCAATCACAAGACACGTTGTTGAAGTATATAGGGGGTTTACATAGTTACCTTAGGCATACTATCCTTATGTTTAATCCCAATAATCTAGATGAGGTTTGTGTGCAAGCCACTCATCTTGAGGCAAGAGGGAAAATACTCCAAAATAGGGTAGTAAAAATCCATTTAAGGGTAAAGAAAAAAAGAAGGGTTTCAAAGGGAAAGGAAAGAAAAATGCATCCATTAAAAAGGAAGGAGAGAAAACAATATGTAAACATTGTTCCAAAGAGGGTCACGATGAAGCTCATTGTAGGAAGCTTCATCCTAAGATGAGGCTTAAGAAACTCAACAACAAAGGAAAAGAAAAGACAATTGCAATCATTCAATAGGATTTGGGATCTGATTCAAGCGAAGAAGCTAAAATTACAACCACAGGCATAAAAGGAAAATAATCCATTGCTAGGACTAGTATATCAAATTGTCACATTAGCACTCGAAATTAATAAACATGGATTGAATTATTTCATATGAGGGTTATTGAAAAACATACAAAAATTGACACACTATTTGATAATGCGTCTCAAGCCAACTTTATATATGAAGACTTAGTCAACAAACATAATCTTGAAACCATTATACATCCCAAGCCATATCCATTGGGTTAAATATGAAAGGACACAAACTTATAGGTTACAAGAAAATGTATTCTTTGGTTTGTAATCACAGCAAACTCCATTGACGAAGTTGAATTAAATGTTGTACCGATTGATATTTTAGGAATTGCTTTGGGTATTCCTTACCTCTATGATAGAAAATAAATCTTCTATGGTCATGAAAACAAGTACCACTTGTTAAAAGATGGTGTTGAGCATATTGTGAGAACTCATGGCAAGAAACTAAATCTTTCATTAGTTAATGTAGGGAAAATGAAAAGACTAGTGAATTCAAGCAAAAATTAGTGCTTCTCATGATCAAACCAAAGAATGATGTTGATTATGAAGTGTTTGAAGTTTGTGATACAAAATTGAAATCTTATTTGATTGAGGTGATTAATCAAAATCATGAGTTGTTTCAGGAACTAAATGGATTGCCTCCCAAGAGGGGAATCCAACATGAAATACTATTGCGGCAATATTGTCATCTTTCTTAGATTAGCATGTACAAGATGTCAATAATGGAAAATGAAAAAATACAAAAGCAAACCCAAGAGTTTTTGAACAAAGGGATCATCCAACCATCTCCTTTGGCATACAGGTCACCCATTATTTTGGTGCCTATGAAGAATAGAAAGCATGTCACTAAGTGGAACTTAAGGAGTGGCTATCATCAAAGTATAATTACTGAAGGAGACACATGGAAGAGAGAATTCAAAACAAAGCAAGATTTCTTTGAATGGCTACTTATTCTTTTTGGCCTTTGCCATTCTCCTACTACTTTTGGGCATATGATGAATGATGTATTTGAGCCATTTCTAGATGATATAGTCTATTTAGATGAAATATTGGTTTTTAGAAAATATCTTAATGAACATGTCATGGATGTGAGAAAAGTACTTGATTTCTTGAAGAAAGAAAAATTGTTTTTGAAGATGCCCAAGTGTGAATTTGTTAAAACTTATTTCGTGTGCTTGATTCATGTTTTTGGAGGAAGTGAATTGAAGATAGACCCCTCCAAGGTTGATGTCATGATGAATTGGCCAATGCCCAAGAGAGTCACTGGAGTAAGAATTTTTTTGGGAGTAGTCCCATATTGGAGAATGTTTATTGCTAACTTTTCTTCTATTGAAGCTCATTTTCATGCATTGAATAGTGGGGAAAATGTCTTCCAGTGGGTAGGAAAGAAGCAAAAGGAATTTGATGTCTTGAAAGAAAAGATCAGTTCAGATCATGTACTTGTAAGCGATTATGCCATGGCCATAGTCCTCATGAACTATAGTAATTCCAATTCATGTCATTCAGAAATTCTCACTGGTGCAGTGACAAAGTTGCAACAATCAAGGCACTTTCAACAGATGGGATCCTTGCAACAATTCCACTTGGTCAGTGGATATAAGAAAGGTATACTCAACAAGGTTGATGATATGCTTTCTAGGCCTATTGTTAGTGCAAATACATTACTCAAGCATAATTTTGTTTTGCATGAAAGTTATTTTTAACAATATGCATACTTTCAAAGCGTACATTTAAGCTTGACACAAGAGAACCAACTAGGGCAATTTTATTACAATTTGCATCATAATTTGTTGTACAATCTTGCTAAGAATGATGTTTCTATTGATGGTGACATAAAAAAAGCCAAGAAGTTCATTGAACAATTTGAAATGGTACCTCAAACAGTTCAAGATCAGCTTGAAAAGAGCCAAGGCATGACAAGCATCAGGTAGATCACAAGTTCCAAGTAAATGATGAAGTTTGGCTTCACATTAGCATAGAGATGCTCCAAGGAGGAGGTAGAAAGATGAAACCAATTAGATATGGTCCATTAAAAATTCTGGAAAAGATTGGTGACAATTCCTTTAGGTTGGATTTGCCTTCATATATGCAAATTTATGTTGTTGTTAATGTGGAAAATTTAAGGTTGTATGAGCCTTCTTTGATTGAATATCAAGGAGAGAATGCTCAAATTTCATCCACTGAATATTTCTCTCCTGAATATCTTGATGAACTATAACAAGACACCATTCTTAAGAGAAGAACAAGGACTTAAAAATGAGGGTGTGTGGACTACCTTCAAGTGGGGATCAAAGGAACAAATCCTTCAAAGGCCAAACGAATTGAGATTAGAAAGGTGAGAAAACTGCACATTCACTTTCTAAACAACTGAAAGTGATATTTTGGGGTCCAAAGGGTTCCAGTGGGGGTGAATGATCAAGTGCTGAAAAAATTGCACAAAATTAAAAGTTATCAGATTAGTGTGGAACTTGAATAACTGCATGATGCTCGTCATCCTGAATCCACCACAACTCGTTTCGTGCAAAACAGACTCTATATGTTTCTAGAAACATGTTATGTTCATTTTCCTAAATAGGTGAATTTAAAAACAAAAGTGAAAACAACTGAGTGAACAGTCCATACTACTAACGTGTCATTGACTAGGCATGCCTATGTGGCAGGGTGATTGTGCAAGTGAATGTTTGACCTTTGGTGAATGGTGTGGTTCCCTATGGCATGATGTTATTGGAGTTGATTTGGATGAGTTTGGTTGGGTGGTTGGTGGCCAACCATAGGCTGCCACATGGCCCAGCTAGGGGCCACCACATGGTTGCCCAAGGCCCACCAAAAATTGGGTTAAGGTTCAAGTAGTAGTAGGTGAAGGTCGAACCTGCGACCTCCAAGCAACAAGTCTAAGCCTCCTACCAACATGCTATACATTAGTTCTTATTATATTATGGTTTTCCCACATATTTAAAGTTCATGTATTGCGCCATCCAGGGAAAGGGCTAACTACGGGTGCTAGCTCTTGGGTGCATGTCACCCCATAGGACCACAATGGAGTGGAATGGGGGCCTGACCAGTGGGGGTGGTCTGTTGGCCTTAGCCTCAGGAACGTGGCTCCCATGTGGCCAAAAATTTTCAGATTTAAAGCCTTATTGGGCATTTAATCCGTTTGACAATTTCACTTGGAATTAGGCGAAATCAGCGCTCGGTTAGTGGAATGGGCACAAATTTGTAGGATAGTGCCGAATCTTGCAAAAATTGATGTGCGATTAGTAGAAACACTTGGGGAAGCCATAACTTCTTTAATTTTTCACCAAATTAGGAGTAAAAAGAGGCTAGACATGCATTTTTGTGCTTGATGGAGGCATTGGAATAGGTTTTAGAGCTATCTGAGCATTGTAAAATGATGTATTCACACTTTTGAGAATAATAGAGAGGACCAAGAAATTGGAAGTTGGACCAAGCAGATCTAGTCCACATGGGGTGAACTTCTTCATCTTTTGTTGTTGTGATACTATTTTGGTGATGTTCATGTCTATTATATGTTGTTGTTCAATCATTTGTTTATGTTAATTGGTACATGAAATTTACATAAAAACACTAAAATGCTCATGTTAAAAATTGCAATTAACCTCATGAATCCTTAAACACTTTTACATATTCTAAAGAGGAATTTAGCACAAAAAAACTAATTTTCTAATTCAGATCGATTATGTGTTTTTTGTAGTTTCATTTAGCTTAACTAATGCTTCAACTATATTTATGTGTTTGATGAATAGTGTGTTGCATCCATACTTGGATAAGTTTGTTATTGTGTTTATTGATGATATATTGGTATATTCTAAAAGTGTGGATGAGCATACCGAGAATTTAGCAACAATGTTGAGGTTGTTGATAGAACATTAGTTGTATTCAAAGCTCAGCAAGTGTATTTTCTTCCAGATTGAGGTACACTAGTTGGGGCATGTTGTCTCCAAGGAGGGCATTACAGTGGCTGCTTAAAAGATAAGGGCCATCATGGAGTGGGTAGCACCTAAGAATGTGGATGAGGTGAGATCCTTCATTGGGTTGGTAGGCTAGTATAGGAGGTTCATCAAGAACTTCTCACAGATTGCTTATCCTATCACATCATTACAAAGGAAAGGTAAGAAGTTCGAATGGACAAAGCAATTTGAGGCTAGTTTCGAGAAGCTGAAGCAGTTGTTGACACATGCACCAGTGTTGAAGATTACAGGTCTAGACAAAGAGTTTGTAGTATGCATATATGCTTGCAAGAGAGGACTTGGTGGAGTTCTTATGCAAGATGGAAATGTGGTATGCTATGAGTTGCAGAAACTGAATAAGCACGAGCATAACTACCCCACACATAATCTTGAGTTAGTAGTGATTATACATGCATTAAATATATGGAGACATAATCTTCTAGGAAGGAGGTTGACATTGATGAGTGATCATAGTGGTTTGTGATATGTATTTTACCAGCCAGATTTGAATGGTAGGTAGGCTAGATGGTTGGCCATGATCAACGAGTCTAACTTTGAGATTAGGTAAATTAAAAGAAAGGAGAACAAGGTGGCAGATGCTCTGAGTAGGCAGGAATAAGTAAATCACTTAGCAGCTATGAGCTCCAATGGAAGAGATATATAGGATAGGGTCTTGCAAGCAGGTTAGCCAAATGTTAGATATATGGAGATTATGCATAGGTTGCAGCAAGGTATAGGTATAGGTATAGGTGATGGTATAGGTATAGATATAGGTACATTGCAGGTGCATAAGATGTGGACTATTGCCTTACAATAGATGGATTGGTTAGATTCAAAAACATGATATATGTGTCGGATAATAGTGAGGCCAATATGGTAATCTAGAGAGAGTGTCACGCGAAACATTATTCATATCACTTAGGTTGTCATAAGACATTAACTGCACTAGAGAATTTTACTATTGGTCAAATATGAAGAGGGATGTACAAGATTTTGTGGTTAGGTGTTTTGATTGTTAGTGAGTGAAAGAAGAATGTAAGTATCCAAGTGGACTACTATAGTTTATTTCGATTCCAGAGTAGAAATGGGAAATCATTTCCATGGATTTTACCACAGGGTTTCCTAGGATAGTGAGACAACATGATTCCATCATGGTTTTTATGGACAGGTTGAAAAAGGTTGCAAACTTTATTCTAGTGATGTCTACATTCTCAGCTAAGCTAGTGATGTGGCACAGGTACTCATGAGAGATGTGGTTAGGTTGCATGGTGTTTCAAAGAAAATTGTGTCAGACAGAGAACCAAAGTTCACTTCCAAGTTTCAGAAGGAGTTGTTTGTAGGTTTTCACAGAGTTAGCCTTCAGTACAACTTATCATCCGCAAAAAGATGAAAGGACAAAGAGGGTCAACAAGATATTGGAGTACATGTTGAGGATGTATGTGATGCATCAGTAATGGAAGTGTGAATAGTATCTTACATTAATAGATTTTACATACAATAATGGGTGTCATGAATCATTGAGGATGAGTCCTTTCGAGGCACTATATGGGTTGAGTTGCAATACTCCTATTAGTTGGAGTGATCTACTTAATAGGGTATTTATTGAACTAGATATGTTGGTAGACATGGAAAAAGAAATGCATGTGATCAAGAAGAATCTAAAGGAAACACATGATAGGCAAAAGAGCTATGAAAATCAGAATAGGTTGTTCAAGGAGTTCGAGGTTAGGGAACATGTGTACTTGCACATCAAACCAAATAAGAACTCCTTACATATTCGATCATGTGCCAAGCTGGCACCATGGTTTTGTCAACCCTTCAGCATTATTGAGAGGATTGGGCTAGTAGCCTATTGACTTGCACTACCTTTGACAATGAAATTCCATGATGTTTTCCATGTATCATTTTTTAAGAAGTATGTTAAAGTTGTTGATCATGTGATTGACTGGTCTGTATTACAATTGGAACCAGATGGAGAATTTTAGTTGGAGCCTTAATGTATATTGTAGAAAAAGGTGCTCATGATCTGTAAGAAATAAATCGAGAAAGTTAAGGTGTAGCAGAAGAACTTTAGGCCCCATGAAGCTACATGGGAGATGACGGATCAGATGCGGGCTATGTACCCTTCCTTCTTTGCGGGTTGAGGCAAAGTAATTTTGGCTTGGTGTTTTGGTGTGATTTTGGTATATGTTTTGGTGTATGTTTTAGTGATTTTAGTATATGTACATATGTATATGGATGTAAATACTGCCATGAGATATTTTATAAAGCTCCAATAACAGGTACAGGTGTCATGTTGTTATGATGTTATGTTGTTATTTTTCCATGTTGGTTTGCTTCTCAGCAGGTTGATTATGGCAAATACTATATCGAGCTAAGTTATAAAGCTTCATCAACTTTATATATTTTTCTTACATAATTTTTATGGTTATAGGTGTTGTTGAACACTAAGGATGGTGTTCCCCCTAGGGTGTGGGGTTCTGTAACATTCCTAGTTAAAATTCCATGTAATAAAAGTAAATAGAGGAAAAATAATAACCACAGATGATGGGACACTTATTCTAAGTTGAATGTTGGGAAAACTCCTAGTGATGGGGATCACTTGTGATTGGTTATGGCTAAGGAAAATTGGCAAAGGCAATGATTGAGGCTTTGGAAAGGTAGAATGACATTTTTGACACATTTATTTATGAAAATAATGGAAATTAAGAGAAAAGGGAGGTGAAAGGTCACAGGTTGCATGTAAGGAGGAAAATGAAGGAAAATAATGGAAAATGAAGAAAATAGAGGGCCAATTGATAAAAAGGCTTCTGAGGGTCAGTTGGTAACCTTTTTTCAGTTGATTTTTGGAGCTCTCTCATTATTCTCTCTCTCTCTCTCATAGTTTTGGAGACTTAGAGTTTTCTTGGAGCACTCTTGGAGGGTGTGGCATACTTGGACTCCTAGAGAAAGAAGGCAAAGAAAGAGTAGGAAAGTGCAATAGGGCATTAAGATCAGCAACTAAATAAGATTTCGTTATAGGTATCGAGTTGCATGTATGATTTATTCACTAGTTTTTTCATGCATGGCATATGCATGTGGGTTCTTGTTCATGACCCGTCAATGGCATAGAGGATTTCCTGGATTGACTATGGAGTGTTTGGCCTTGACATTTCCTAGATAGCCATGGTGATTGTGGGTTTACTTTCATTGTTTGTTTTGGTTGGTTCTCATGTTTACTTAGCTTGGGTTGAGTTACTAGTTCATGGATCCTTGGTTGCAAAAATGCTCTGGAGCCCTGCAACATCTTGGGTTGAGTTACTAGTCCCGTAGCCTTGGTTGAAAAAATTCTTTGCAGCCCTTGGTGGGTTGAATTACTAATCCTAGAGCCTTGTTTGGAAAAACTCTCTCGATACTGGTGGTAGCTATTTGTTGTGTTACTAGTCTCAGAGCCTTGGTTCGAATAAACGCTCTAGAGCCTAGATGGCTCAGATAGAGACTGAACTGATGATGGTTTTGTGATGTTTGACCATGAGGTGGAATCATTGTTTGATGGGTTGACGTGGATGGCCTCTGGAAGCCCTCGATGAGTTTTGATTGATGTGTTCTATAAGATCCCACATTCATGCTTGGAATATGGCATAGGGGTGAATGGTTGAAGAGAGATTTGGCTCAACCATTCTATGGTCGGGTGGAATGTGGAAGTCCCATCCCAGGTTTGGATTTTGCATCATTAATGAAATCTTATTTATCCTTGTATTTCTATGAGTATTTTGATGGACTATATGTGATCTATATGGATATACTTTCATGAGTATTTATGTTTCTATTATGTTGGTTATGTATGTGTTATGATAGCATTCATGTATGGCCTTCATCATGCTTTTACTTTTAATTGAATGATAAATGTATATATGACCTAATAGATGGAATGGCAGTTGATGTGTTGAGGCATCAATTGTTCATAGAAATTCTCAGCTAAGTATGAGACCCCTATGCTCATAATTGTTATTTACACTTGTAGTTTACATATTCATGATATGTTTTACGAAATGTCTATCATGGCTAATAGGCATCTATTCAAGGTCTTAAATAAGTATTTTCTTTGTTACTATCATTTCCATGTTATTTTACTGTTCTGAGGAGCTGGTTGAATTTTGGATAGTGACGTGGGCTCTTGACTTGAAAAAGTGGCTCAAGTCCTAAGGACGCTCGCATAACCCTAATTAAGTGAATCTTTGGATGCTAGCAGGAAAGCCTGTGAGAGCAACTCTCATTTTTCAATGCTATCATGGCTATAGCATGAGAGAGACTCGGGCTTAAGTTGTCTAAATTCTTAGTGGGACCTAAGGGGAAGCTGTCTAAATTTTTGGATTGGTTCATGAGGGTCCTGTAGCTAATGTTGTATGTTTGTATGGCGTGTTTCAATCAGTTTCACTTCCTTAACATGACTTAGGAGGTTGAATCATATCATAGTGGCCTTCGTCTCATGTTTACCTCGGTTGGCCAGTTGCTTGGGTAGTTGTGGGAGGAGGGTGTTACAGCATTGTAATTTATCAAATGTCATAATGTGACATTCAGTAATATTCATCCATTCAGATAATAATGGTTGATCAATTGGGTTTTAAAAATATTAATTTATATTAATAATTCCTTTAGCTTATTAATCCATTGGGTTTATAATATTAATTCCTTGGTTGTATTAATTGATTAAGTTTACAATCCACTAAGTTTATAATTTTAGTCCCTTGGTTTTGTAAATCCCTTAGGTAATAACATTATTTCTTTGGGTTTATAATATTATTCTGTTAGGTTGATGGATTAGGGCCACTACACTGTTTTGGGTCAACCATAATTGTCAACAATTATCCATTATATTCAACCAATATAGTCACCCATAATGATTAATCGTAATGGTAAACTATTATGATCAGCCATGGTCAAACATGGTCAACCTTTATAATCATCATCATATATATATATATAACTATGTTTGATAATAATAACTTATTAACCATACATATAATTTATACTTATAAATATATTTTGATATTATAATACTACTATTAATCTTTTATCGATATTAATATATAATTTTTATCATAATTATAAATATTTTAATATAAATTTTGTTTGAAATATAAATTTTAATATATTAATAATGGCAACCCATAATCAGCATGGCTAGTGATGGTCAACCTTTATCATATTGATCAACTTAACCATGATCAACCATATTGGTTAGAATATTGGATTTATAATATCAGGGTTTATAATATTCGATTCAATATTAGAGTTTATAATAATAAGTTTATAATATATGGTTTATAATTAACCTTTATAATATTAAGGTTTATAATATTTATTTTAATATTCAAACTAAATTAAAAAAAAAAGTCAATTAGTAGTCAAACATTGTCAACCATAATGATCAATCAAGGTTTATATGGTCAATTATGATCAACAATGGCTAACCATGGCCAAACGTGACTAGTAATGGTCAACTAAGGTCAACCATTGTCAACCAATATCAACATTAATAATATATTGGCTTATATTTAATCAATCAAGGTTTATATGGTCAATTATGATCAACAATGGCTAACCATAGACAAACGTGACCAGTAATGGTCAACTAAGGTCAACCATTGTCAACCAATATCAATATTAATACTATATTGGCTTATATTTGTTTATATTTGTTTATATGTATTGGTTGATATTTGTTTTAATATTAATATTTATAATATTAATCCCTAGGGTTTAAAACAATAATCTTAGGGTTTTAATCCTAGGGTTTAATATATTAAACATATAGTTTAATATATTAATATTATGGTTTATAACCTTACAGTTTATAACATTAATATGAGGGATTATAATATTTTGTTTTATGAGAATGATTGTCACAATGTTACATTACATTACAATTTATTGAACATTACAATACAACATCCAAGAAAAGGGGGTTTAATGCAATGCGATGAGCAGTGTGAGAATCATTGTCACAATGGTACATTACATTGCAATTTATTCAATGTCACATTGTGATATTTAAGAAATTAGGGTTTAATATTCTAATTTATAATATTGGGTTTAGGGTTTATAGTCTAAAGGTTTATAATCATATGGTGTATAGTATTAATCCTAGGGTTTTTAATCCCTTGGGTTTACTATATTCCTTTAGATTTATAATATTAATCCATTGAGTTTATAATATTATTAGTCCCTTAGGTTTATAATATTAATTCCTTGATTTTATTAATACCTAGGGTTTATAATACTAATCCCTTGGGTTTATATTATTAATCCATTGGTTTGATTAATTGTTTGGGTTTATGAAAACTATTTCAAGCCTAATATTAATATTAAAACCTAATTATGAACTTAATATTAACATTAACACTACAATGCAACAAGTAGTATGATAATTAGTGTGACAATCGTTGTCACAATGATGCATTACATTGTGATTTATTCAATGCTACATTATGACGTTGAATAAACTAGGCTTTATTATTTTCATTTATAATATTAATCCTAAGGCTTTTTATTCCATGGGTTTACAATATTAATCTTAGTGTTTACAATCCTACTGGTTAAGTAAACTAGTGGTCAAACATTGTCAACCATAATGATTAATCAAGGTTTCTATGGTCAACCATGATCAACAATGACTAATCATGGCTAAGAGTGATGAGTAATGGTCAACCAATATCAACATTAATAATATATTGTATTATATTTGTTTATATATGTTGGCTTTTGTTTAAATATTAGGATTTATAATATTAATACCTTGCGTTGATAATATTAATCTCTATGGTTAACAATACTAACCTTAGGGTTTTTAATCCTAGGGTTTAATATATTAAACATACAATTTGATATGTTAATCTTATAGTTTATAACCTTAGGGTATATAATATTAATTTGAGGGATAGTATTTGGTTTTATAATATTAGGATTTATAATATTTGGTTTTATATTAGGGTTTAATATCGTGATGTTGGAATGATATAAAAATGTGTCTAATGTCACATTCTCACTAATATTGTCACAATGTGACATCCAGAAAACCGAGGTTTAATGTTAGGGTTTCTAATACTGGGTTTGTAATATTGCGACGTATAATATTGTGTTTAGTATTGGGTTTATAATATTGGGGTTTTCAATATTGCATTTAGCATCAAGGTTTGAAATGTTAGGTTTTGAATAAATAATATTAGGTTTAGTGATATGGTTTAATATTGGGTTTTATAACATTAGGGTTTATAATATCAATGCAAGGTTTTATAATATTAATCTTTGTATTTATAACATTAATCCTACAGTTTATAATATTTATCATAGGGTTTATAATATTAATCTTAGGGATTATAATATTAATCTTAGGCTTTACATTGTCACATTTTATAACTTTAGTGTTTCTAATATTTGGTTTAGTATTATGGTTTAATATTGTGATTTGGGAATGATACAAAAATATATCCAATGTTGCAAGGTGACAAGATTCATAACATTGTGACAAGCAGCATGGGAATCATTGTCACAATGATACTTTACGTTACAATTTATTTAATGTCACATTATGAGATTGAATAAATTAGAGTTTAATATTCTAATTTTTAATATTGGGTTTAGGCTTTATAGTCTTAAGGTTTATAGTATTAATCATAGGGTTTTTAATCTCTTAGGTTTATAATATTCCTTTAGGTTTATAATATTAATCGTAAGGTTTAGTCCCTTGGGTTTATAGTATTAATCCATTGCTTTGATTAATTGTTTGGGTTTATAAAGCCTATTTCAAGCTTAATACTAATATTAAAACCTAATGTTGAATTTAATATTAACATTAACACTACAATGCAACAAATAGTGTGACTATTAGTGTGACAATAATTGTCACAATGATGCATTACATTGCAACTTATTCAATGTCACATTATGACATTGAATAAATTAGGGTTTAATATTCTCATTTATAATATCAAGTTTAGGTTTTATAATGCTTTTTTTTCTCAGTAAATCTATGGTATTGTATTATGTACAGTAAAACTTTACAGACATGATATCAGTAAGTCCAAGGCCAACTGTGGCTCTTTGGACTCGGCTTACACAGCACAAAACCTGCCCTCACAGGGGCCTCACAACTAGACTTGAGCAATCCATATAGGGCCAAAGTAACCATACCAAACAATATTAGTCCCACGCAGGGGCACAGGATCAAAACAAAACTACCCACGCAGGGGCACAGGAACATAATAGTACTGCCCACGCAGGGGCCTCATGAGACTATTGACGGTTAGCCTGACAGGCATTACAAAATTAACAAGAGCGAGAAGTAGATTTGGACTTGAAACTGAAAAGACAAAAAATAGAGCCATGAACCAAGACAAAACTTGAACAGAACTGGACGAAGAGGATGTGAGTGGGCTGAGGGCTATTCCTCCGGCTTTTCCTCGACCACCCTCCACCATCCGTATTTCTCTTGTAGGGAGTTCCATTCGTCCTCATCGTCCTCCTTGGAAGTCGATGCCTTTTGAGCCTGAGGGCTTTTAGGAGCTTTCTTAGGTGCCTCCACAGGTTTCTTCCTGTCCTCGACTGAGCTTCCACCTGGGAGCTTCTCTAGACTACGTGAACCTCCTTCATTGTCCTGAGATTCCTCGATGAACAAAACCGAGACATGTGCATTAATACGGGGTTTGTCCATCGATCTACCGAATGTGAAGATGGAAGAACCGAATGCAGGTGCAGGGGCTGGTTCAGGATTAGAACTGCTCACATCCATGAATTGGCTAGCTTGGATGGGGGTGGCCTGAACCCCTCCATCGTAGTGACAGCGGCACCAGTGAAGGCAGGGCCTTGAGGTTGGAGGACGAGACGACCTTCCTCGAGCAGGACCTCTTCTTCGAACCATCTGTGCAGGAGCAGCGGGGGCTTGTAGAATTGCAGGAGCAGGGCTGAAGCAGGGTTGAAAATAGCCACCAACCAAGTTTGCGGGCTTGTGACGCAGTCAGCCGCCAACTGAACGCAGACGCCACCCAACTGAATGCAGATGCCACCCAACTGGACGCAGACAGCCTTCAGAAAAATGCACGCAGGCATTACCAGCAGGAGCTGTAGCCTGGAGGGTAAAGCGACATACAAAAAACTGATCCCTATAGCTCAATCCATCACCCTTTTTAACAAATCCGTCCTTCCCTGGGAACCTGTTTGCCATAACTGCAGTTTGCAGTCTCGCCCTTTCACCAGACTTCGCATTGAATGCCTGCCTCTCGCTCTGTACAAACATTCCATGGTGGCGAGGAGAGCTTTGAATGCTTGCCTTAGGTACGAGGAAGCACATGGCTGGCATGTGGCTCCTCATTGACACCCATCCAATCACCCACATCCGGGGCCTTTGCATCACTTTGGATCAGGCTAGCACATTCCTGGGCCTTTGCATTATTTGGAATTATGGTGGTGACGTCACTGAGAAGGATATTGGCATTTTCAACTCCTATATCGGCCAAGAGATCAGCAAACTTATTGGCTTCCCTTTTAGTATGCGTGAAAGAGATGGCTCTGTTACTGCGAAGCAATTGTTCAATGTCCTTCAGCCTTGCTTCGAGCCTCCAACTAGTGGCGATTTTCCTTGCTTGAGATCCATTTTGGAGGCGCTTGGCCATGTTAATGAGGATCTGGGAGTCTCCTTCCACGACTAGGGGTTGAAGGTTGAGATTCCAAGCGAGAGTGAGTCCTTGCCAGAGACCCTCTAACTCTGCTGAGTTGTTAGTATCCCAGCCTATGTTTCCAAAATAAATCTGCATGGGAGTGCCTTCATGATCTCTTAGGATTCCTCCAAAACCCGCAATTCCAGGGTTTCCTTTGGAGGCTCTGTCGAAGTTGAGCTTATAGGAGTGCTTTGGGGGAGCCTTCCATTTGCCTTTGTTGATGTTGCTACTTTTGGCCAGGCCGCTCTTTTGAAGTTCCTGAGGAAGTTGCAATTGCCAGTTGTCTAGAATACTTTTCTCATTGTGTAGAGATGGAAGATCCTCCTGCGTCCATGGTCGAAGCAGCAATGTTTCTAAGATTCCCACAGAACTTCTTACATATGTCCTCAATCGGAGAACATTGGTTTTTGAATATTCATTTATTTCTTTCCTTCCAGATGCTCCAGAGGATTAGACCTGGGATTATGTTCCATAAACCATTAAGGAGCTTGCTTTTGTAAGGTTTCTGGGTCCAGTGTCTTAAAGAGCTGATTATGTCGTTCTCCATTCCGCATCTTCTTTGACATCTAAAGCTGGCCTTTTCCCATAGCTGATTGGCTAAGGGACATGCGTCTAAGAGGTGTTGGAGAGTTTCCTCATTATGCTTGTAGTTGTGGCAGATGGATGGACCATGAAAGTTTCTACTTCTTAATTTATCCCATGTGAGTATCCTCTTGTGTCCAACTAGCCAAAGGAAGTGAGAGACTTTGGGCCAGGAATCGAGCTCCCAAATTTTGCGCCAGATTGGATCAGAAGGAGTGGTGATGTTGCTTATTATTTTGTATGCCTCTGAAGGAGTGAAGGTACCTTTTGGTTGGTATCCCCATCGAAGGATGTCATTTCCCTCGTCATATCTGATGTTTCTTTTCCGAAGCTCCATCTCCAGCTGCTCAGCATCTTGAAGGTTTGTGTTATAGATTAGCTGATTACCCTGTTTCCATTGCCTGAAGCCATGCACCGCATCCTGCATCCAGTACTGTTGGATCTTTTCCTGTTGCTGCTCCTGCCTGTTGAGTTCTGGAGCTGGGTGCAGAACACTGTTGAGCTTTAGCATCTGGTTCCAAGCATCTGTCCAAAATCTAGTTGTTCTGCCATTCCTCACTTCCCAGAAACTGTGCTTTTGAATTAATTGATAGTGCTGTTTGGTAGCGTTCCACATTAGCAAGCCATTGACGTTGGGAGTGAACCTAATGAGTTCCTCCTGAGGTCTGTTGTTGGCGTATTTGGCTGTCCATAGTTTGACCCAGGGCTTATCTGGATTAGTGACCCATTGCCACCAAATTTTGGCATTCATGATGGAATTGCTGTGCTCTGGGTCTCTCAGTCCGATGCCCCCTTTGTCTTTGGGAGTACAGACAGTGGCCCATTTTACAAGGGCCCATTTACAGCTGGTTGCCGAGCTGCCCCAGAGGAAGCTACGCTGAAGATTCCTTATTTTTTTTATTACCCATTTCGGCGCTGCTAAGATTGAGAACAGATAGAGAGGCATGGCCTGAAGGACCGATTTGATAAGCACCACTCGACTGACCAGATTTAAAGTTCTGTGAGTCCAGAGGTTAAGGCGAGATTCGAGATTTTCAAGGAGAGATCGCCAAGAAGAGTGCTTTATGGCTGAGGCTGTGAGTGGAGATCCTAGATATTTGGAGGGGAGGGTAGCAAAGGGGAATCCTAAGATGCGGGCAACCGTGATCTTGACTGAGGGTCGAGTATGAAAGAAGAAAATCTGTGACTTGGAGCAGTTGATATTTGTACCAGAGGCTTCTGAAAAATCATTAAGCAGGGCTTTGAAGCGGGAGGCTTCCTAGACCGACGGGTAACCAAAAATCATAGTGTCGTCGACAAAATGCTGGTGGGTATTAGCAAGGGTGTTATCAACAGATAGGCCTTTGAGCTGATGAGAGTGGAGGGCATTTGTGATATGACGCCCTAGACCTTCAACCATTAGGACAAAGAGGAAGGGGGAAAGGGGGTCACCTTGCCTGATCCCTCTGGAGGGTTTGAAGGGCTTTGAGGGGATGCCATTGACGAGGATGGAGAATTGAGTTGTGGTGATTAGACTCATGATCCATCACACCCACATAGAGAAAAAACCAAAGGCTGTAAGCATATGCTGAATGTAGGTCCAGTTGAGTTTATCAAAAGCCTTAGAGAGGTCCAGTTTGAGAAGCATACCTGCCTGCTTGGTGTTCTTGAGGGAGTGTATTATCTCGTGCGTGAGAAGAATTCCGTCCATGATCTGACGCCCTTCCACATAGCCCGACTGATCCAGAGAGATAAGCAAGGGCAAGAGGGGCTTTAGCCGGTCTGCAATCACTTTAGATATGACTTTGTAAATTACATTACAAAGAGCAATCGGCCTGTACTTTTCAGGGTGATGGAGTCTTCCTCTTTAGGGATAAGAGAGATAAAAGTAGTGTTTAGAGCGGGGAGCAGCCAATGGAGAGCTTTTGATTCTTCTACAATTTTCCAGGCCTCCTGCTTTATCAATTCCCAGAAAGTGTGAAAGAACGTGGTGGTAAAACCATCTGGGCCCGGGGCTTTACCTTCCTTAAGTTGAGACATTGCATCATCCACCTCCTGCGTCAGAATGGGGCGAAGTAGAAATTCATTGTGTTCCTCCGTGATAAGCTTTGGCACATTGTTGGTTATTCTTTCAATAGCCGGACGCTTGTCTCCTTCGGGCTCTCGATGAACTTGAGCGAAGTGATTTAGGAATTCCTCCTCTATTTCCTCATGCTTATCTATTTTTTCTCCTCCCTGTTTTTGAGCTATCTGAGCATTGTAAAATGATGTATTCACACTTTTGAGAATAATAGAGAGGGCCAAGAAATTGGAAGTTGGACCAAGGAGATCTAGTCCACATGGGGTGAACTTCTTCGTCTTTTGTTGTTGTGATACTATTTTGGTGATGTTCATGTCTATTATATGTTGTTGTTCAGTCATTTGTTTATGTTAATTGGTACATGAAATTTACATAAAAACACTAAAATGCTCATGTTAAAAATTGCAATTAACCTCATGAATCCTGAAACACTTTTACATATTCTAAAGAGGAATTTAGCACAAAAAAACTAATTTTCTAATTCAGATCGATTATGTGTTTTTTGTAGTTTCATTTAGCTTAACTAATGCTTCAACTATATTTATGTGTTTGATGAATAGTGTGTTGCATCCATACTTGGATAAGTTTGTTATTGTGTTTATTGATGATATATTGGTATATTCTAAAAGTGTGGATGAGCATGCCGAGAATTTAGCAACAATGTTGAGGTTGTTGATAGAACATTAGTTGTATTCAAAGCTTAGCAAGTGTAGTTTCTTCCAGACTGAGGTACACTAGTTGGGGCATGTTGTCTCCAAGGAGGGCATTACAGTGGTTGCAGAAAAGATAAGGGCCATCATGGAGTGGGTAGCACCTAAGAATGTGGATGAGGTGAGATCCTTCATTGGGTTGGTAGGCTAGTATAGGAGGTTCATCAAGAACTTCTCACAGATTTCTTATCCTATCACATCATTACAAAGGAAAGGTAAGAAGTTCGAATGGACAAAGCAATTTGAGGCTAGTTTCGAGAAGCTGAAGCAGTTGTTGACACATGCACCAGTGTTGAAGATTACAGGTCTAGACAAAGAGTTTGTAGTATGCATATATGCTTGCAAGAGAGGACTTGGTGGAGTTCTTATGCAAGATGGAAATGTGGTATGCTATGAGTTGCAGAAACTGAATAAGCACGAGCATAACTACCCCACACATAATCTTGAGTTAGTAGTGATTATACATGCATTAAATATATGGAGACATAATCTTCTAGGAAGGAGGTTGACATTGATGAGTGATCATAGTGGTTTGTGATATGTATTTTACCAGCCAGATTTGAATGGTAGGTAGGCTAGATGGTTGGCCATGATCAACGAGTCTGACTTTGAGATTAGGTAAATTAAAAGAAAGGAGAACAAGGTGGCAGATGCTCTGAGTAGGTAGGCATAAGTAAATCACTTAGCAGCTATGAGCTCCAATGGAAGAGATATATAGGATAGGGTCTTGCAAGCAGGTTAGCCAAATGTTAGATATATGGAGATTATGCATAGGTTGCAACAAGGTATAGGTATAGGTATAGGTGATGGTATAGGTATAGATATAGGTACATTGCAGGTGCATAAGATGTGGACTATTTCCTTACAATAGATGGATTGGTTAGATTCAAAAACATGATATATGTGTCGGATAATAGTGAGGCCACTATGGTAATATAGAGAGAGTGTCACGCGAAACATTATTCATATCACTTAGGTTGTCATAAGACATTAACTGCACTAGAGAATTTTACTATTGGTCAAATATGAAGAGGGATGTACAAGATTTTGTGGTTAGGTGTTTTGATTGTTAGTGAGTGAAAGAAGAATGTAAGTATCCAAGTGGACTACTATAGTTTATTTCGATTCCAGAGTATAAATGGGAAGTCATTTCCATGGATTTTACCACAGGGTTTCCTAGGATAGTGAGACAACATGATTCCATCATGGTTTTTATGGACAGGTTGAAAAAGGTTGCAAACTTTATTCTAGTGATGTCTACATTCTCAGCTAGTGATGTGGCACAGGTACTCATGAGAGATGTGGTTAGGTTGCATGGTGTTTCAAAGAAAATTGTGTCAGACAGAGAACCAAAGTTCACTTCCAAGTTTCAGAAGGAGTTGTTTGTAGGTTTTCACAGAGTTAGCCTTCAGTACAACTTATCATCCGCAAAAAGATGAAAGGACAAAGAGGGTCAACAAGATATTGGAGTACATGTTGAGGATGTATGTGATGCATCAGTAATGGAAGTGTGAATAGTATCTTACATTAATAGATTTTACATACAATAATGGGTGTCATGAATCATTGAGGATGAGTCCTTTCGAGGCAGTATATGGGTTGAGTTGCAATACTCCTATTAGTTGGAGTGATCTACTTAATAGGGTATTTATTGAACTAGATATGTTGGTAGACATGGAAAAAGAAATGCATGTGATCAAGAAGAATCTAAAGGAAACACATGATAGGCAAAAGAGCTATGAAAATCAGAATAGGTTGTTTAAGGAGTTCGAGGTTAGGGAACATGTGTACTTGCACATCAAACCAAATAAGAACTCCTTACAGATTCGATCATGTGCCAAGCTGGCACCATGGTTTTGTCAACCCTTCAGCATTATTGAGAGGATTGGGCTAGTAGCCTATTGACTTGCACTACCTTTGACAATGAAATTCCATGATGTTTTCCATGTATCATTTTTTAAGAAGTATGTTAAAGTTGTTGATCATGTGATTGACTGGTCTGTATTACAATTGGAACCAGATGGAGAATTTTAGTTGGAGCCTTAATGTATATTGTAGAAAAAGGTGCTCATGATCTGTAAGAAATAAATCGAGAAAGTTAAGGTGTAGCAGAAGAACTTTAGGCCCCATGAAGCTACATGGGAGATGACGGATCAGATGTGGGCTATGTACCCTTCCTTCTTTGCGGGTTGAGGCAAAGTAATTTTGGCTTGGTGTTTTGGTGTGATTTTGGTATATGTTTTGGTGTATGTTTTAGTGATTTTAGTATATGTACATATGTATATGGATGTAAATACTGCCATGAGATATTTTATAAAGCTCCAATAACAGGTACAGGTGTCATGTTGTTATGATGTTATGTTGTTATTTTTCCATGTTGGTTTGCTTCTCAGCAGGTTGATTATGGCAAATACTATATCGAGCTAAGTTATAAAGCTTCATCAACTTTATATATTTTTCTTACATAATTTTTATGGTTATAGGTGTTGTTGAACACTAAGGATGGTGTTCCCCCTAGGGTGTGGGGTTCTGTAACATTCCTAGTTAAAATTCCATGTAATAAAAGTAAATAGAGGAAAAATAATAACCACAGATGATGGGACACTTATTCTAAGTTGAATGTTGGGAAAACTCCTAGTGATGGGGATCACTTGTGATTGGTTATGGCTAAGGAAAATTGGCAAAGGCAATGATTGAGGCTTTGGAAAGGTAAAATGACATTTTTGACACATTTATTTATGAAAATAATGGAAATTAAGAGAAAAGGGAGGTGAAAGGTCACAGGTTGCATGTAAGGAGGAAAATGAAGGAAAATAATGGAAAATGAAGAAAATAGAGGGCTCATTGATAAAAAGGCTTCTGAGGGTCAGTTGGTAACATTTTGTCAGTTGATTTTTGGAGCTCTCTCATTATTCTCTCTCTCTCTCATACTTTTGGAGACTTAGAGTTTTCTTGGAGCACTCTTGGAGGGTGTGGCATACTTGGACTCCTAGAGAAAGAAGGCAAAGAAAGAGTAGGAAAGTGCAATAGGGCATTAAGATCAGCAACTAAATAAGATTTCGTTATAGGTATCGAGTTGCATGTATGATTTATTCACTAGTTTTTTCATGCATGGAATATGCATGTGGGTTCTTGTTCATGACCCGTCATTGGCATAGAGGATTTCCTGGATTGACTATGGAGTGTTTGGCCTTGACATTTCCTAGATAGCCATGGTGATTGTGGGTTTACTTTCATTGTTTGTTTTGGTTGGTTCTCATGTTTACTTAGCTTGGGTTGAGTTACTAGTTCATGGATCCTTGGTTGCACAAATGCTCTGGAGCCCTGCAACATCTTGAGTTGAGTTACTAGTCCCGTAGCCTTGGTTGAAAAAATTCTTTGGAGCCCTTGGTGGGTTGAATTACTAATCCTAGAGCCTTGTTTGGAAAAACTCTCTCGATACTGGTGGTAGCTATTTGTTGAGTTACTAGTCTCGGAGCCTTGGTTCGAATAAACGCTCTAGAGCCTAGATGGCTCAGATAGAGACTGAACTGATGATGGTTTTGTGATGTTTGACCATGAGGTGGAATCATTGTTTGATGGGTTGACGTGGATGGCCTCTGGAAGCCCTCGATGAGTTTTGATTGATGTGTTCTATAAGATCCCACATTCATGCTTGGAATATGGCATAGGGGTGAATGGTTGAAGAGAGATTTGGCTCAACCATTCTATGGTCGGGTGGAATGTGGAAGTCCCATCCCAGGTTTGGATTTTGCATCATTATTGAAATCTTAGTTATCCTTGTATTTCTATGAGTATTTTGATGGACTATATGTGATCTATATGGATATACTTTCATGAGTATTTATGTTTCTATTATGTTGGTTATGTATGTGTTATGATAGCATTCATGTATGGCCTTCATCATGCTTTTACTTTTAATTGAATGATAAATGTATATATGACCTAATAGATGGAATGGCAGTTGATGTGTTGAGGCATCAATTGTTCATAGAAATTCTCAGCTAAGTATGAGACCCCTATGCTCATAATTGTTATTTACACTTGTAGTTTACATATTCATGATATGTTTTACGAAATGTCTATCATGGCTAATAGGCATCTATTCAAGGTCTTAAATAAGTATTTTCTTTGTTACTATCATTTCCATGTTATTTTACTGTTCTGAGGAGCTGGTTGAATTTTGGATAGTGACGTGGGCTCTTGACTTGAAAAAGTGGCTCAAGTCCTAAGGACGCTTGCATAACCCTAATTAAGTGAATCTTTGGATGCTAGCAGGAAAGCCTGTGAGAGAAACTCTCATTTTTCAATGCTATCATGGCTATAGCATGAGAGAGACTCAGGCTTAAGTTGTCTAAATTCTTAGTGGGACCTAAGGGGAAGCTGTCTAAATTTTTGGATTGGTTCATGAGGGTCCTGTAGCTAATGTTGTATGTTTGTATGGCGTGTTTCAATCAGTTTCACTTCCTTAACATGACTTAGGAGGTTGAATCATATCATAGTGGCCTTCGTCTCATGTTTACCTCGGTTGGCCAGTTGCTTGGGTAGTTGTGGGAGGAGGGTGTTACAGCATTGTAATTTATCAAATGTCATAATGTGACATTCAGTAATATTCATCCATTCAGATAATAATGGTTGATCAATTGGGTTTTAAAAATATTAATTTATATTAATAATTCCTTTAGCTTATTAATCCATTGGGTTTATAATATTAATTCCTTGGTTGTATTAATTGATTAAGTTTACAATCCACTAAGTTTATAATTTTAGTCCCTTGGTTTTGTAAATCCCTTAGGTAATAACATTATTTCTTTGGGTTTATAATATTATTCTATTAGGTTGATGGATTAGGGCCACTACATTGTTTTGGGTCAACCATAATTGTCAACAATTATCCATTATATTCAACCAATATAGTCACCCATAATGATTAATCGTAATGGTAAACTATTATGATCAGCCATGGTCAAACATGGTCAACCTTTATAATCATCATCATATATATATATATA
>APFE030222341.1:191073-204978 GCA_000404065.3 Pinus taeda
AATAATTATTTATGTGTTTGAAATAAGCCGGTGCACATATATCAATCATATTCTTTAATATTGTTGTAAATGTGTTTTATATATGCTTATTGGCCTATATCAACCGCATTGGTGAATGTGGTTGTGTTAATTTTCATATCTTGAACAATTTGTTTCAACTTTACAAGTCTAATCCAAAAACTTAAAATATATAGTATTTAAATTAAATATCTATTCTCTGATTCAAAATTGAAAACTAGTTCAAATACTTTTCATATGCTCCTTTAAATATTTATTAGACAAAGAATATCTTTTTATATCAAAATTTTTCCTTACAATTACTAAATATGTATTAGACGAAGAGTATTTTTTATATCAAATATTTTCCATTTAATTATTACAAAGTCAAAAGTCTTCAAACCCAATTCCAATCTAAAAATTCAATAGGGAAAAGATATTGTGACTTAAATGTAACATTTAAAAATAGTAAAATAATAATTTAAATTAACAAATTAAAAATAATAATAAGAAAAAAATTAATAAAATATAATTTTATGATGATGATGATGGTGGTGGTGGTTAGTGTCCATTGAGACCAAATGGGTCTCTCAGATCTATAATTTTCTTAGTTCTTAATTGTTTAGCTTTGAGTCATTCTTAGAGAGATTGGTGTTGTAGCTTTCTTTTTTTCTCTATGGTCTTCCAACTTCCTTTATTTTGCATCTCCTTCATCTCTCATGGTTCTTGGGATATTGGTGTCTTAGCTTAGTGATCTGTTGTGTTGTCCTTTTCAAGATTGTCAGAGAGAAGTTTGGTTTGGGAGATCTACTTTACTGTTAAATAAAGATTTATTTTGTGTGGTATTCGAATCCTTCTAACTATTGATGCTTGAGGGATTGTTGAGTTCACTTTTTTGCTATTGGGCAGGGCTTTCCCTGTGCTTGTCTTGAGAATTGTTTCTTTTATGCCAGATTTTTTGTGATTCAAAGTTTTTTGGAGAGTGTTATTCCTTGATGACAGTGGAATGCTCTTTTTGTGCTCCTTCCCACCATGTAGATTTGTGGTGATTATTTCTAGCGTAATTTTTCTGGGAGGCTTTTGGGCAATTTTTGGCTAGAAGGCTAGTCTCAAAACAAGATCGACATAAGAGGACACTTTCATAATCTAGTTTCTGGCTCCACACATAGTCTTCACTTGTTAGGCTTATTTTAGCTGAAATCCAGTGTTGAAGTCCATTTCCACACAGATGCTTGCATAGGTGGTTCTGGCATATGCATTAAAATTTTCCAATTGCATTTCCAATGGCTTTTAGCAAGGAGAAATTCGAGAGATGCAAGAATAAGTTTGGCAATCTCACCACTGGTGTTAAGGTTATGACTGTTGTTGAGGGATCGAATGATGCGTTCCATGGCTTCATGAATAGGCTGGAGTTTTCCCAAAACCAAGGTCCGGAATCTAGAATACATTGTCTGCTTTCAGGGTTTTCAAAATCCACTATAAAGAAACCCCTAGCACAAGGGTAGATATCAATTTCATCAGAAATGAAAAGCTTCCACTAGAGCTGCAACCATGGCCAAAAACCATTGAACTGACAGATGCACTTTCAGAAAACTTCGTGAAGAAAAAAAAAAAAAAAAAAACAAAAAAAAAAAAAACAAAAAACAAAAAAAAAACCAACTAAATATAATATTGAATAAAAAAAAAAAAATTCAATTTTTCACAATACAGTCAATAAATTTGTCCTTGATTATTAATATTACTTTATTACTTTATGTGTAACTCATTTTATGTTTCATTTACATGTGATATTACTTTCATTTTAACTAATATGATAGTATGATATTATGATGGCAAGAATGATAATATGATGGTAACCGTCCCGTAGTTTCCTTGCTTTGAATGGTCGAAGAGGGAATGAATTTGATAATGTGATATTACTTTCATTTTAACTAATATGATAGTATGATATTATGATGGCAAGAATGATAATATGATGGTAACCGTCCCGTAGTTTCCTTGCTTTGAATGGTCGAAGAGGGAATGAATTTGATAAAGTTACAAGGATCTGAAATTTATTTACACTTCCGCAAAAACATAGTGAAATATCATGGTGGCTGCTTTGATTGAATTCACCTTGGTGGTGATTTATTGCTCGCATAATTTACTATAGAAAGCACATTTTCGTACTTGCCTGGCTGATATATTCCGTTGTAATCAAATTGATTCTGACAAAAGCTTTGATCAATACGTTTTTTTTTCCAATATTGTTTTCAGAGGTATCTTTGATACTGCAGCACGTTATTTGATTGGCATGTAGATTTATCATATGTCTTATCCTAAGGTTATTGCTATTTCTTGAGTTATAGCTGGATTTAGGACATATTTTTGTCAGTTAACTTGCTTAAAAGATTACGTAGCCCACGTTGATAGACTTTGGCCAACAACTACGACCATTCCTAACTTTTATGAAATCATTTGTCGAAATCACACAAAATTCTGTTGACCGAAGGAACCATTTTCCTTACGAACTCCGACCACTGTTGTTGAAAAAGAAAAAGAACAAATCCCCGTTTTTTAGGGTGCTAAAAAACTTCATTGATTCCCTCGACGTGTTTCCTGACCATGCTAATCATGGGCCTTCACTGCCCTCTAGCCTTGGCCACTCCGCCTCAATTTTTAATCTTCGCTGCGAAGATGCTTTTCTTAACGCTTGGCAATTTTGTAGACACCTCTTTCGATTCTTCCCTTTAGTTGTGCTTTCTTTGCATTCAATATGATTATTCTTATTCTTTGGACATTGAAGTGGTATTTTGCATTAGTTTATTCTTAGACCAAGTTAATTGTTACGATTTGGAGTCCTGGTCCTTCCTTCCAGGCCAATATTTTCGCTTATTTTTCTCTTCAATGTCTTATCATATTCAAATTGGATCTCGCACATCAATCAGTAGGCATATCAACAATCGCCATAGCTGATATAAGTTGAATCCCTCGTTCTTTTCTAGGATGAACTCGGTCGTATAAGGATAGCTCTAAAAAAATCACTCTCTAATAGGCTATTGGGTAACAAATATAATAAAAATTTAAAAGAAGAACAGTATTTACAATTTGGAAGGTGGGAAAATGATTTACTTCCACAAATTTTCAAATCATTAAAAATAAGTTTAGAATTTTAGAATCGTCCATAAGGAGTCTTGTGCTCTAAAAAAAATTTGGCTGGACTTCTATTCTTTCATATGATTAAAAATAGGATTAGAATTTTAGAATCGTCCATAAGGAGTCTTATGCTCTAAAAAAAATTGGCTGGACTTCTCTTCTTTCAATACATAATAATATTTTGTTTTAACTAGAAAATCATTGGGAATAGTTTTAATTATAATCATGTTTCAATTCAACCACGGTTAGAATTTTCCGTTGATAAAAACAGATGTAGTTCTATATTTGATGAAATATCCCATAGATAAAAAACATGTAGTTCTATATTTGATGAAACATCCGTGTGTATGCTCTTTTATTTGACTTACGGATTTTTATGTTTTTACTTATTTCAATCATGTTTTAAAACTTTTTCAAATATTCAAATATATAACTTTTCTTTCTATGAAAGAAACGTATGTAAACCTTCTGTTATAACCAATGAAGATAAGAAAATAAGAAGCTCCTGCTCAGCCTTCTATTTCTTTCTAGATTACATATTTTAACGAAAAGGATTCTATTTGTAAATATTCTCTTCCTTTGGTTTAATACTGTTATGGAATTAACTATAAATTCATTATTTTTACCATTCCCTTGCTTCTAGGAGGTCTTGTTAGTCAACCGGTATACTTGAAAAACCCTCATCGTAAACTCACGCTTGAATTTCTTGGCTTGCATTTCTTGATTTATTCTTAAGTAGTAAGATGATAATGTTAATGGAAATTTCTTCACTTAATTACTTTGTTGCATGTTTTTTTTGGAACTTGGTACTGGTGTCGGGAACGACTATAGGAAACCGCTAATCAGGAATGGTAATAATATTATATAATAAAAAAAATAAAAAAATAAAATAAAAATATATATATATATTATATTAAAATTAAATATTAAATCAAAATATTAAATTCATTTAAATATATAATCTCTAATATATAATATATTTATTATGTCTCTCTTCCTGAGTCTCTCTCTTTTATATATATAAAATATTAAAATGTCAAGTTCATTATCAGTTCTTTCAGACATGACAAGTATTTGAAATAGTCTGCCTTAAAAATACAAAGGAACAAAAGTAAAACAAATATAATGGTTAATCATTGACTGCCACATACAATATGCACACAATCTTTTGCGACACATATACATAAACAAAAAATTAAATACTCATTAGCATGACATCCCAGATATCGCCCTTACATTGAAGTGTCACACTCTTCGTTATCTTTTGTGGGCAGTTCAACATATTTGTCTACATGCTTTGTATTCCCCAACCTTAGGGAAGGCGGGAACTCTAAAAAAAAGAGTCTTCAAAACTCCGTGTATTTTCCAAACTCCCATTGCAGCTCCCATAAAAATAAAAATGTTCTCATACAGTTCCAAAGCTTTTAAAAATGTGGAAACCACTGAAACAGGTTTCCCACCTCTAAAGAGTGGTTCCCTTGTAACAAAACTTTATTACAACTGAGGTTTTCAACCCATCTCAACGTTATGTCAACACTATCTCATCATTATATGAGTGGTTTTCCTTTCCAGGTATTAATTCTCTTTAACTCCCTGTTCTTCTTTTGTAGGTATTACTATTATGGCGATTGACATCGACCAGCCACCAGCATAGCTATTCTGTTAAAACTACTTTAGTAAAGTTTAGCATACCTGGTCTCAAGTTAGGCCTTTAGATTAAGAATTAGTCTTAGAATTTGTTACTCAGAATGTCAAAAAATTAATTTATATTAACTGCCTCAACTGTTTTGCTATTCTATTACAACTATTTTACTATTCTATTACCACTATTTTAGTAAAGTTTTAGCATACCTGGCTTCAAGTTAGGTCTCTAGATTAAGAATTGGTCTTAGAATTTGTGACTCAGAATGTCAAACAATTAATTTATATTAACTGCCTCTCAAGTGTTTTGCTTAGTCAGAATAGTTTCGGAGTTATTCTTATTTAGAACATATTATACTTCCTTTTGTTTATTTGGGGTTGTTAAACCACATTAAATATATTTTCATTGTTGACGTACCTGTTCTAACTCAACTAATCTGAACATATTTTTCCACCCTTTGTAAATCTTTACCACATGATTTATTTTTGTATGATTTGCCCCCCTTAAGTATGCAAAATTAATCTCTTAGATGTGTTCATACCTCTCTAATTGAGTAATTAAATCCTTCGTTACCCTTAATGTCCATTTTTGCCTCAATAGCTATTTTCTATGAAATTTTCAGTCAAAGCCAATGCTTTGATCTTCCTCTCGGCAAGCTTTGAATAGAAGGGTAGTAATAGAGTATCTTGTACATTATAGGTTCTATAACTTCGGAAATTTTCAGTCAAAGGCAATGCTTGGATTTTTCTCTCGGCAGGCTCTGAATAGAAGCGTAGTAATAGCGTATCGTGTACATTACAGGTTGTATAACTTCATTCCAAGAGCATTTTACAAACAAAATTGTTATTTTGTGCCAACATAAAATACTTGACCAGAACACAAATATAAATAGAAATTGTTCACATTAATCATTCAACTAGAAGATTCTACCTTATACTTGGGAAACAATCTTATCTATTTTTATCTGTGCTCCATATCATCACAAGAATAGTTTTGCCCTATAGTATAAAATAGGCATGCATCCATACTTTATTTTTTCAAACTGACACGCAATTCATGAAAATTATTATATAATCAAAAAAAATTTATAATTTCCAACTTAGTTATTTGTTTCTATTCTCTCTTCCCTAAATACACTATGCATTGTTCCTTTCTGAAAAAAACAACCGCATGCTAATATCGACTAGTTAATACATCCTTGAAACTTTTTTGATAATCAACAAATACTTTAAAAATTTCCACTTATTTTAACACTTGAAAATAAAGATGGAATAAACACGTTTCTCTTAACCAATGAAGTGGAACACAATAATTTCCCCCGATACTTTGTGTCACGCCCTGGGGAATTGGGCGCTCCGCAAGACGGGCGGGCGACCCACACGGTCGGCAGGCAAGTCTTCACCCGGGAACACAAACGATGGATGGAGGACCGGGCACAACCGGACGAAGTCCGAATGGGCGGAGGGTTGCACGAAGGTGCGCCCACCCGCCGGGCAAACAACACAACCGGTGAGGCGAAGGCAACACACGGGCAAACAACACAACCGGTGAGGCGAAGGCAGCACACGGGCAGCAGGGCGGGTATGCATACACGGGACGGGTCGAACAACGGCAAGTCTGAACGAGGGGCGAGGGCGGCAGGAAGGTGCGCCCGCCCGTCTGAACGAACAACACACGACACAACGGGAGAGCGGCGGGTCGGAACGAAGGCAGGGCGACACGAAGGTGCGCCCGCCCGAACAAAGAAAACAAGGCACGACGGGTAGCGGGTCTGAATGTAGGCAGGGCAGCACGAAGGTGTGCCCACCCGAACGATCACACGACAGCAAGCGGCGGGCCTGAACGAAAGGCCAGGCGGCACGAAGGTGCGCCCGCCCGAATGGACACCGTGCGAAGGCGCGGGGTTGGCAAACGCGAATCAGCAAAGGGGCGACATCAAAATAGCGAATAGCGTACACGGAGCGGTTGGCGATGGATGAGCGCACATGGTTGGACGCGTACACGAAGAAGAGCAGGTTATACCCACTTTGGCGTGGGCGGCCTTGTACAACAAGGGCCGACCCGCCAAAGATGGAAAAACACGACTGTTCAAAATTAAAACAAGTTGGCTTCATGAGGTTGGGGCAGTTGTTTACGAAATTGGGGGTCGGCTTGGCAGACCGACACCCCTCCCAAATCAACGGTGGACGCCTATAAGAGGCAACGCACTTAGTCATTTGGAAACAACAAGTTCGATCAAGCATTCGATCATCAAGCCTCTCATGAGCAGTTGGACGCAGAAGTGTGAATGACGTGAAGCTCGCAGTTATAGAGGTGGAGTAGGGGTCGGTAAAACGCAGGTTGGGCTGCGGGTTGGTCGACAAACAAAGTCGCATGGGTTGCGCACAATTTTGAATACGCTGGTCTTGGCAACGGTGAGCCTGAACGAGACGACCACAAGACTTGGTCATCGGTCTGTTGAATGCGTTTTGGTCGCGGACCTATTATGAACGTAGGGCCGCGGGTCTATCTTAAAAATTAACTACGACCTGTTGTAACGTTTGGCCGCGGGCCTGTTGAAACATTTGGTCACGGGCCTGTTATCTTGGCTTTAGCCTGTTGTAAAATCGTGCAGCCGAAGGGCGCACGACATTGTAAACAAATTGGCAAAGTTAATGATAAATTGAGAGGGCGCACTTCGTTGGGAGTTGCCCCTCCCGTTTACATTCGGTGTATGTGTTTATTAATGCTGCAGTTTTGTTGATAATTGAGTTATAAGTAAATGTGATATATAATTGGGGAAATCATATTGTTGTTCATTTATAAGTTATAATTCAGTTATGTGTATGAAGTTATAAAAATTACACTAATTCGGTGAGTAGAATTAAGTGTTGAAGTCGGAAGGTGTAGTCCATATACGCCCAAACCCGACGTAAGGTGGTGTTGCACCCTCCAATAAACAAAAAAAAAGTATTGGGGGCGTGACAGATGGTATCAGAGCTTGGTTGGAGCTGGTGAACAGATCGTTCGTGCCGGTTAATAGGTGCAGGAGCATCGGTGGAAGACAGGTTGAACAGGTTGTTCGTAAAGCTTGGGCGTCCAAGTGAAAATTGAAGGTGAATCTGCCTGGTCTGGGGTGGATAACCGAATGATTATGAAGCAGTTTGACAGCAGCGAGAAGAAGGCCGACAGTGACCATAGTGCAGTCAAAACACTTGGGTACGAAGCATTGGAGAATATGAGTGACCGGGAATCGAGCTGGGTTGCGATGCAGGCCGAAATTGCAAAGGTTCGGGGAAGCTGTTCGGAACTTAGAAGAGAGCTAGACGAACTCAAGGGCCAGTGCAAAAGTACAATAAAGCTCGACAAGGTTGACTTGAATGGATTAGATCTCCAAGAGATCTTCGATAACAGAGCTCGGTTGCGAGAAGAAAGATCTAAAATGGAGGCAGAAGTCAAACGGGTCGAGGAAGAGATAAGGAAAAGACTCCTTGGTAAGAGGGTAGTCATAGTTGGGCAGGAAGAGCTCGACTATATCAACAAGGTGGGAGTCCAACCCCGTGAGGACATACGGAAAGATGGCTCCAAGAGCTTGGTTGATGAGGCCCTTGGAAGGAAGTCTGAACAGAACACGGCAAGAGGGAAGCTTGGGACGAAACAAGCAGGCCTAGGACCGAGTTCTTTGAACAAGCAGGATGAAGCTAAGCACCCCAAAAAGCCTATGAAGTGTTGGCTTTGTGAAGGACCCCATATGGCGAAAGTATGTCCTTCCAAGGTGAAGGGACCAACTGTGGGGCAAGAACTGGCCATTCAATCACTTACAGATAGGGTCTTGGATTTGTCAAGAAGACTGAAGTTGGTGGAGGGAAATGACGAAAGGAATACAGGTGTGAGACCGAATATCCGGGGGGAAGATCGGGAAGCACACCGACAACAGATAGAAGGTGAAGAACCGGACAGATGGGTCGAGTTAATGAACGAAGGAGAGCCGCCTGGCTCACCTCCATTGGAACTTTCTTAGTTAATACAGGAGCAGGGCTCATTGTTGGCTGCTCAAGGCAGTGAGCCCGCAAGATGATTGGGCAGGATGATCCCATGTGCAGCAGAAAATTGGGGGTTCCCATGAACCTGGACAAGGGATCAGAAAAACTAAGTGTGGGCACGTAAATGTGTGACACTTGATCAAATGACACCTATAGTTCGGTAGCTGAGTGAAGGTCATCGGGGATGAAAATACATGATCGGCTGCTGACGGAAATTCACAGTGGACTTGGAGATCTGAGATATCGAGGAGCCAAGGTTGATGCGTAAATTCCGACCTTGATGTAGTATGGGATGCATACTTCTAGGTACATGCACAGGGTCATGGATTGGAAGGGCGACTTGGTGGAGGATCGACAGGAACACGATGTGATGGAATGTATTCGGGATGACAACAAAATAGGGCGGGGGAGGATGTCACGCCCTGGGGAATTGGGCGCTCCACACGACGGGCGGGCGACCCACACGGGCGGCAGGCAAGTCTTCACCCAGGAACACAAACGATGGATGGAGGACCGGGCACAACCGGGCGAAGTCCGAACGGGCAGAGGGCTGCACGAAGGTGCGCCCACCCGCCGGGAAAACAACAAAACGGGTGAGGCGAAGGCAGCACACGGGCAAACAACACAACCGGTGAGGCGAAGGCAGCACACGGGCAGCAGGGCGGGTATGCATACACAGGACGGGTCGAACAATGGCAAGTCCGAACGAGGGGCGAGGGCGGCACGAAGGTGCGCCCGCCCGCCCAAACGAACAACACACGACACGACGGGAGAGTGGCGGGTCGGAACGAAGGCAGGGCGGCACGAAGGTGCACCCGCCCAAACAAAGAAAACAAGGCACGATGGGTAGCGGGTCTTAACGTAGGCAGGGCGGCACGAAGGTGCACCCGCCCGAACGATCACATGACAGCAAGCGGCGGGCCTGAACGAAAGGCCGGGCGGCACGAAGGTGCGCCCGCCCGAATGGACACCGTGCGAAGGCGCGGGGTTGGCAAACGCGAATCAGCAAAGGGGCGACATCAAAACAATGAACAGCCTACACGGAGCGGTTGGCGATGGATGAGCGCACACAGTTGGATGTGTACACGAAGAAGAGAAGGTTATACCCACATTGGCGTGGGCGGACTTGTACAACAAGGGCCGACCCGCCAAAGATGGAAAAACACGACTGTTCAAAATTAAAACAAGTCGGCTTCATGAGGTTGGGGCGGTTGTTTACGAAATCGGGGGTCGGCTTGGCAGACCGACACCCCTCCCAAATCAACGGTGGACGCCTATAAGAGGCAATGCACTTAGTCATTTGGAAACAACAAGTTCGATCAAGCATTCGATCATCAAGCCTCTCATGAGCAGTTGGACGCAGAAGTGCGAATGACATGAAGCTCGCAGTTATAGAGGTGGAGTAGGGATCGGTAAAACGCAGGTTGGGCTGCGGGTTGGTCGACAAACAAAGTCGCATGGGTTGTGCACAATTTTGAATACGTCGGTCTTGGCAATGGTGAGCCTGAACGAGACGACGGCAAGACTTGGTCATCGGTCTGTTGAACGCGTTCTGGTCGCGGACCTGTTATGAACGTAGGGCCGCGGGTCTGTCTTAAAAATTAACTACGACCTGTTGTAACGTTTGGCCTCGGGCCTGTTGAAACGTTTGGTCACGGGTCTGTTATCTTGGCTTCGGCCTGTTGTAAAATCGTGCAGCCGAAGGGCGCACGGCATTGTAAACAAATTGGCAAAGTTAATGATAAATTGAGAGGGTGCACTTGGTTGGGAGTTGCCCCTCCCATTTACATTCATTGTATGTGTTTATTAATGTTGCGGTTTTGTTGATAATTGAGTTATAAGTAAATGTGATATATAATTGGGGAAATCATATTGTTGTTCATTTATAAGTTATAATTCAGTTATGTGTATGAAGTTATAAAAATTACACTAATTCGGTGAGTAGAATTAAGTGTTGAAGTCGGAAGGTGTAGTCCATATACGCCCAAACCCGGCGTAAGGTGGTGCCGCACCCTCCAATAAACAAAAAAATAGTATTGGGGGCGTGACAGATGGTATCAGAGCTCGGTTGGAGCTGGTGAACAGATCGTTCGTGTCGGTTAATAGGTGTAGGAGCATCGGTGGAAGACAGGTTGAACAGGTTGTTCGTAAAGCTTGGGCGTCCAAGTGAAAATTGAAGGTGAATCTGCCTGGTCTGGGGTGGATAACCGCATGATTATGAAGCAGTTTGACAGCAGCGAGAAGATGGCCGAGAGTGACCATAGTGCAGTCAAAACACTTGGGTACGAAGCATTGGAGAATATGAGTGACCGGGAATCGAGCTGGGTTGCGATGCAGGTCGAAATTGCAAAGGTTCGGGGAAGCTGTTCAGAACTTTGAAGAGAGCTGGACGAACTCAAGGGCCAGTGCGAAAGTACGATAAAGCTCAACAAGATTGACTTGAATGGATTAGATCTCCAAGAGATCTTCGATAAGAGAGCTCGGTTGCGAGAAGAAAGATCTAAAATGGAGGCAGAAGTCAAACGGGTCGAGGAAGAGATAAGGAAAAGACTCCTTGGTAAGAGGGTAGTCATAGTTGGGCAGGAAGAGCTCGACTATATCAAAAAGGTGGGAGTCCAACCCCGTGAGGACATACAGAAAGATGGCTCCAAGAGCTTGGTTGATGAGGCCCTTGGAAGGAAGTTTGAACAGAACACGGCAAGAGGGAAGCTTGGGACGAAACAAGCAGGCCTAGGACCAAGTTCTTTGAACAAGCAGGATGAAGCTGAGCACCCCAAAAAGCCTATGAAGTGTTTTCTTTGTGAAGGACCCCATATGGCGAAAGTATGTCCTTCCAAGGTGAAGGGACCAACTATGGGGCAAGAACCGGTCATTCAATCACTTACAGACAGGGTCTTGGATTTGTCAAGAAGACTGAAGTTGGTGGAGGGCAATGACGAAAGGAATACAGGTGTGAGACCGAATATCCAGGGGGAAGATCAAGAAGCACACCGACAACAGATAGAAGGTGAAGAACCGGACAAATGGGTCGAGTTAATGAACGAAGGAGAGCCACCTGGCTCACCTCCATTGGAACTTTCTTAGTTAATACAGGAGCAGGGCTCATTGTTGGCTGCTCAAGGCAGTGAGCCCGCAAGATGATTGGGTAGGATGATCCCATGTGTAGCAGAAAATTGGGGGTTCCAATGAACCTGGACAAGGGATCAGAAAAACTAACTGTGGGCACGTAAATGTGTGACACTTGATCAAATGACACCTACAGTTCAGTAGCTGAGTGAAGGTCATCGCGGATGAAACTACATGATCGGCTGCTAACGGAAATTCACAGTGGACTTGGAGATCTGAGATATCGAGGAGCCAAGGTTGATGCTTAAATTCCGACCTTGATGTAGTATGGGATGCATACTTCCAGGTACATGCATAGGATCATGGATTGGAAGGGCGACTTGGTGGAGGATCGACGGGAACACGATGTGATGGAATGTTGTTGGGACGACAACAGAATAGGGTGGGGGAGGATGTCACGCCCTGGGGAATTGGGCGCTCCGCACGACGGGCGGGCGACCCACATGGGCGGCAGGCAAGTCTTCACCCGAGAACACAAACGATGGATGGAGGACCGGGCACAACCGGGCGAAGTCCGAACGGGCGGAGGGCTGCACGAAGGTGCGCCCACCCGCCGGGCAAACAACACAACCGGTGAGGCGAAGGCAGCACACGGGCAAACAACACAACCGGTGAGGCGAAGGCAGCAGGGCGGGTATGCATACACGGGACGGGTCGAACAGCCGCAAGTCCGAACGAGGGGCGAGGGCGGCACGAAGGTGCACCCGCCCGCCCGAACGAACAACACACGACATGACGGGAGAGCGGCAGGTCGGAACGAAGGCAGGGTGGCACGAAGGTGCGCCCGCCCGAACAAAGAAAACAAGGCACGACGGGTAGCGGGTCTGAACGTAGGCAGGGCGGCACGAAGGTGCGCCCGCCCGAACGATGACACAACAGCAAGCGGCGGGCCTGAACGAAATGCCGGGCGGCACGAAGGTGCGCCCGCCCGAATGGACACCGTGCGAAGGCGCGGGGTTGGCAAATGCGAATCAGCAAAGGGGCGACATCAAAACAGCGAACAGCGTACATGCAGCGGTTGGCGATGAATGAGCACACACGGTTGGACGCGTACACGAAGAAGAGAAGGTTATACCCACTTTGGCGTGGGCGGCCTTGTACAACAAGGGCCGACGCGCCAAAGATGGAAAAACACGACTGTTCAAAATTAAAACAAGTCGGCTTCATGAGGTTGGGGCGGTTGTTTACGAAATCGGGGGTTGGCTTGGCAGACCGACACCCCTCCCAAATCAACGGTGGACGCCTATAAGAGGCAGCGCACTTAGTCATTTGGAAAAAACAAGTTCGATCAAGCATTCAATCATCAAGCCTCTCATGAGCAGTTGGACGCAGAAGTGCGAATGACGTGAAGCTCGCAGTTATAGAGGTGGAGTAGGGGTCCGTAAAACGCAGGTTGGGCTGCGGGTTGGTCGACAAACAAAGTCGCATGGGTTGCGCACAATTTTGAATACGCCGGTCTTGGCAACGGTGAGCCTGAACGAGATGACGGCAAGACTTGGTCATCGGTCTGTTGAACGCGTTCTGGTCGCGGACCTGTTATGAACGTAGGGTCCCGGGTCTGTCTTAAAAATTAACTACGACCTGTTGTAACGTTTGGCCGCGGGCCTGTTGAAATGTTTGGTCACGGGTCTGTTATCTTGGCTTCGGCCTATTGTAAAATCATGCAGCTGAAGGGCGCACGACATTGTAAATAAATTGGCAAAGTTAATGATAAATTGAGAGGGCGCACTTGGTTGGGAGTTTCCCCTCCCGTTTACGTTCGGTGTATGTGTTTATTAATGCTGCGAAGTTTTGTTGATAATTGAGTTATAAGTAAATGTGATATATAATTGGGGAAATCATATTGTTGTTCATTTATAAGTTATAATTCAGTTATGTGTATGAAGTTATAAAAATTACACTAATTCAGTGAGTAGAATTAAGTGTTGAAGTCGGAAGGCGTAGTCCACATACGCCCAAACCCGGCGTAAGGTGGTGCCGCAC
>APFE030222343.1:0-21223 GCA_000404065.3 Pinus taeda
GTATAACGATGAACTATCGAGGTTTTATTTGATCTAAGGAAACCCTAATAACATCTGGCTCTGTCAGGTATCCTGTGCATTCCATTGCTTGATAACCTCTATTAGGTAATTTACTCTCTGCTCACGATTTTACTGCTAATTTTTTCCTTCCGATTTGATTTCTGTGTCTAATCCAGTGCGTCTCTGGTTCGCAGGTATTTCAGGTTGTTGTATTACTATTCGTGTTTCAAGGGAGATTCAAAATGAAAACATTGTCTTACATCAGTTGATGCGTTTGATTTTCAGGTCGTTACTATTTCACGTTGATCCTGAAGCTTGTTTTTTTAGACTACACTACAGGCCTCGTTACTTGAAGGACAGTGCCATTTTAGTGTATTAGGATCTTTTAGGGTTTTAACGTGGGATAGAAAGTTACGGCTACACTTGTTTTACTGTAGTTTTTGTGAGTAAATGAAAAAATCTGTCATAAACACGATGCTATCAACTTTGGACTGTGGATAACGGCTTTTGTGGAGTTATATAGATACATAATTTTTAACTTAATGTCTTATATATTTATCTCATGGTCATACTTTTTTCAATAGTTCGTTGTTTCATATTTCTGAAATTTTTGTTGCGGCTAGGGTTTGATTGTAAATTGTTGGCTTTAAATGATAATTTAAATATATGAAATGGAAAACCATCAAGCGTTTTACCTTGGACTGATTATATACTTTAAATGAGGAAATTTCAAATGTTCAACACTTTTTATTGAAACCTCCACAATTGAGTTTTTTCAAATTTCGGTTTTACCTTGGACTGATTATATACTTTAAATGATCAAATTTCAAATGTTCAACACTTTTTATTGAAACCTCCACAATCGAGTTTTTTCAAATTTCGGTTTTTTCCTTACGATAAATATATGAAAATTTTCAACATAATTATTTATTGAATGGTAATTTTTTAATCAAAACTTTACTAGTGAAGGGTTGATTTATTATGAGAACATCACTCTTGAAGGGAAAATTTTTTAATATAACGTTTCTTGACGGGAAGCATAAGGACCCAAAACGTAAAAAAAAAATTGTATGACGGGTAAAGAGAAATCCAAATTCCTACCCTGCTCTCAACCTCTAATATGAAGAATACTACATATATGACAGCCTACCCTACTTGTCTTGTAAATCCAAAACTAAGTGCACCTTCCCAGATAAAATGAGTACAGACAACAATATTCTTGCCTTTCACAGTCTTCAATGTAATACGACCGCGATATTTGATCTTTCCATTTGACGGTGTGAATTAATCCTACCGAACCTCATTTCTAGCGTACAATGATTCTCAGTACTTTGGCAATGAGTGGCGATTAGAATATTGGCATGGAATGACAGTTGGTAACATTATCCTAGTAATATCAATAATTTAAATTAAAATTTAATATTAACGTACACTAAAATAAGAATAATACTAGTATTGTTATATATATATATATTAAATATTTAATTATATAATAAAAAAAAAACCAGAAAACTTGAGTGTATGGAGGATAGGTTGGCCCAATAACCTTCTTATAAGTGCTTCATGTATGAAAAATAAATGGATACAATTAAAAATACTTAAAAGTTATAATAAAATATGTTATACTAATATTATAGTATATTAAAATGAGTTATTTTAAAATTTTGAGTTTAGGGCTTTTTTGGTATAATTTTTTTAAAATTTAGCAGTAATGTATTAAAATCATAAGTTTGATGGATACTATGTACAATTAAAGTGATATAAAAGATTTTTAAAGTATTGAATTTATATATACAATTAAAAAACCAGTTTAAATAACACAAATCAAAATTCCAACACCTAAAAGTCTAAAAAGTCACACTAAAAAGCAACTCCTATTAAAATCTTTTGAAAACTAAACCATTTATTTAAAGTGTAAATTTGAATTAAATTAATTTATTCAATTTTTATATTTAACCGTTAGGCCTACTAAAACATAAATATATATCTTAAGTTCTTTATTAAGTTACTTTTTAAATATTATGAAGTTTTTAAACTAAATAACTTTGGATATTTTAAATAATAAAAAACTTTAAAAAATTATTGTTAGGGTTTATAGCAAGTGGTTGGAAAGAATAAGTTGAAGCCATATATAGCTGAAAATGAATAATAACATATGACACGGTGAGCTTGATATAATTACGTTGAAAATGAATAGTAACCGCAGTAAACGAAAATTACAGTAATATGTCCTACAATTCTGAAATTTCTACGAATGGAGATGGTTGATGACCAACGTTGTCGCTATCTACGAAAAAGGAAAGCTGTATAATATCTCAAATAGTCAAAACAAGATTATATTCCAGGTTTCTTTATGAGGCACTGATTCTACGCCACCATGAGTGGGTGGCCCATTGGTTGGCTAACCATCACATTTCTGTACCAATAAATTGCAATTCCTCTTCCCAGACAGATGCACACTTCATATATCTCCATTGAAAGAAAGAGGAGGTGCTGCTGTGAGAAAAAAATGTCAAGGCATTCCTGATATTATTTATGCTCCCAACGTTAGGTTTAGCGATGATCATTTGGAGGCAGCTCTGCATTTTATTTACACATACTGCTAGAAGCCTCCAGCTGTGAGTAAGATTATGTGAAGGCAAAGTATTAGAGGTCCGCCTCCTCGTTTTATCGCTGGAAATCTTGCCTACATGATTAAACTAAGTGATGCTGCTAAAGACATGGATCCTATCAGTCACGACACTGTGGACAGACTGTTTTAATCTTAGTTCTGCTTCCGGAAACTCAAATTTTCTCTCAGTTTCTTTATTGCCGAATGAAGGAGATAGCGTGAAGGTGACTAGAGGACAGATTTCATGGAATATCACTATAGATTAATTGCCCTTAATATTGATTAGTTTAACATGATAAAATGATCTTAGTTTCATTTTAAGTAAAATTCATTTATCTTTTACCCATGTTGTCGATGGCTCTATTTTACACATTTTATTGTTTGCCTTTTTGAATTTTAAAAATAAACTGAAGTCAGCTTTCCATAGCTAAAATGGATTTCTAAAATTTGATATTTTGGCTGTTTCTGGCAGCAGCGAACACACCGCGAAGTACTCACAGTCTGCAATGATTGATAGCATTACCAACTCCTGATGGTAAAATCGAAATTGGTGTTTTGATTTAAAACTGTAAAATTTACATGGGTGCTTATAGTACTCACAGTCTGCAATGATCGATAGCATTGCCAACTCCTGATGGTAAAATCCAAATTGGTGTTTTGATTTAAAATTGTAAAATTTACGTGGGTGCTTATAGTACTCACAGTCGGCAATGATAGATAGCATTACCAACTCCTGATGTTAAAATCCAAATTAGTGTTTTGATTTAAAATTGTAAAATTTACGTGGGTGCTTCCAAGATCTGAGTTAATATTTTGATTAAAATTTGTAAAAACTATATGGTACTTATTAGATCTCACTTAAGATGTCTTGGCTTTTTGTTTTTTCTTGGGTTCAGTGTTAGCCGTGGAAACACTTGAAGATCTCCCCACTCGGGTTGTGAAGAGATAGCGATGTTTCTTGCTCTCAGTGAATGAATGGATGTCCACCGGAGTGAACATTATACTCGGTGGACTGTTAGGGTCCAATGTCCATGTCTTCATAAACAGCCTTGGCAGATCTCTTAATATAGTCATGTCAGCGAGATTTCCAGTGATAAAACTAGGAGTAGGGCCTCTAATGCCTCGCCTTTCCATAATCTTCCTGATAGTTTCAGGCTTCCACCAGTATGTGTATATAAAATTGCAGAGCTGCTTCCAAATGATCATTGGTAAGTTTAACATCGGTAGTATAAATACTATCATGGATGTTTTGACGATTTTATAGCAGCTGCAACTCCTCCTTCATACTGGTTAGAAAATTAAGAATATTCTTGTGTGTCTGGAATACATTATATAATGTGATTCAATGCATCTTGAAATCTATATCTATCACTCTACATCGCAGGTAACTACCATACAAAAGACTATGGATTTAATATCGCAGTTTTAATGTCATTCAATGCATCTTCAAGTGTATATCTATCACTCTACATGGCAGGTAACTGCCATACAAAAGACCATGGAATTAATATTGCAGTTTTAGTCAGAGGACTGAACCAAATGGCGCGAGTGCAATATACAGACCTCCTGTTCCTTGTCAGGTGCCAATACATAGTGAAGATAATTATCAAATGAGAGCAAGTTCTAAGTTTTCAATTACGTTAGAGCACTGACTTCAACAGAGAAGAGCGAAAGTAACGATATCTATTTGCAGATTGCAGCCATTGGTCAGGAGTAGCTGTGTGCCTCCTTGCTTTGATCACAGAGAATTGAAGATGAATACGTTTTGCTCATATACAGTTTAGGGTAAAACTGCATGAATCCATCGCGTGTCTAAATAATGGAGGGATGTATCCACTCTATTTAAAAGTAAACTACTCAAGCAACATGTTCCACTTTATTATCACGGTGATGGTGTTCAATCATAACGACATATGGTAACCTATGGAAAATATTATATTATAAAACGGTTTGTTATCACGGTCATGGGGTTCAATCATAACGACATATGGTAACCCAAGGAAAATATTATATTATAAAAGGGTTGTAGGGAAGCTGATAGGAACATTATCCAGTATTATAAAATGGTCACTTTTCCTTGAATCTAGTCTACAAATAAAAATGTCAACAAACAAAAGGCAGGCACAATTCAGAGAATCTAGCACTAAAACAATTATTCTGTGTATACCTTAAAAGATTGGATTATTTAAATCTACTCTTATAAAAACATTCCAAGAAACGAAGAAATATTTTTCTAATTATTGGTGATTAATATCCCTCTCTCTAAGGCAACAAGATTGGATTATTTAAATCTACTCTTATAAAAACATTCCAAGAGAGGAAGAAACATTTTTCTAATTATTGGTGATGAATAGCCCTCTCTAACGCAACAAGTTCCTTTAGTATAGGTAAGAACTTAATAGGGTCAAAAGAGTAGTGTTTACTAATGGATTGAGTCTTTGCAAATCCTCTCTTGAGGTTCAGTAATTTATATAAAGGATGGGGATGTATGTGGAAATTAATTGCTCACAAATCAATTTAAGGTATTTATTTGGATCTTTATAAATAATGGTTGGAATATTTTATAATGTTAATACAAAAATGTAAAAGGGTGTCACCAATTATTTAAAGGAAATTATGAATAAACCATTTTTCTCATTTTACATGGTTGATCCAATAAAAAAAACCAAAGTAGATAAGATATTCTTTTTCTCTAGACATATCATACAATTTCATAAGTTCCTGAGACACATAGAATAGTCTGTAATTTTAACAAAAAAATGAATTAGGGTGTCAGAAATTTTGATAAACCATTTTTATCATTGTACATTAATGATCTAATAAAAGAAACCAAAGATAGACAATTTAACACTTTTTCCTGTGACATATATAGCACTCTACATGACACCTAACTGCTTATACAAAAGTCTATGGATTTAATATTGCAGTTTTATTCAGTTTTATTTATGTTTCACTTGATCCATATTCTAGTTATACAACCAAATACCCAATTGGATTGATGCATCATGTCCTTTGGAAGGTACCCATAAATAGTCAAGATAATTGTCAGTTGAGAGAAATATTATGTTTACATTACTTTGACATCACGGGAGTGTCAATTTTGTGTCACGAGGTCACTCTCATTGTAGAGCACTAAATTCAACAAAGAGCAACAAAAATACCCAGATGAATTTGTAGATTGCAGCCATTGGTCAAGAGTTGATGTGTACCTCCTTAATTTGATTACAAAGAGTTAAAGATAGATTTAGGATAGAACTTTATGAATCCATGTTGTGTTTAGATAATGGATGAATGTATACAACCTATGTAAAATTAAATTGCTAAAACAACATATTCTACTTTATTATCAAGGTTGTGTTGTTTTAAATGGGTCATTTATAATTTTCTTCAATTATATCTTTTCCTTTTTCTTTTTCTTCCCTTCTTTTTTAGCATTTGTATTGCCATAAATTTGTACCTGGTCACAACATATACTTAAGAAATATATTTCTTGTTTCTTATCCTTTCTCTTAGTCCTATACTTACTATGGATAGCCAAAAATTTTGAGGGACTACAAATTTTCACAATATTCATTACATTACTATATGGATACATCCAACAGTAACTTCCTAATAAAAGAAAAAAATCGCAGCCATACATATATCATTTGAAATCATCCTCCTACTGGAGTGGCCTATTGAGGTCTAGACACTTGTTTACTTCCATCCAACTTCTAGTGTGGGATTTGTTTATGGTGGTAAACAAAAGTAGGTCTTGTTCATGTAAGGTTGCAATCTGATTGCAAAGCCCCTCTAACTCATGCATTTTTGTGGTTGGCATATCTTTAAAAATTTGGATCTCCTCCAACACATTTACACTATTCTTCATCCACTCCTATTGTCTCATACCCGTCACCATCATATCCAATTGGAGGGAATCCATTTTCTGCACAAATTCAGTAACCTCATTCCTTACATCTACAGTTGGATTCTCTTTTGCGACTAATGTCACCTATATCTCTATTTTTACCTCCCCACACCTTAATTTGTGGTGATATCCAATACTCAAAATAGTCTAGCTCACTGTCAACAAACTCATCCTTCCCCAACCTCCAATTTCTCCAAATAAAGGAAAATTTTCAATCTCTCAATAGTTCAGTGTCTCAACTAAGACTTGATCCTCACTACCAATCCTTGGCACAAGGAAGGCCCATAAACTAACCTATGACCCAAAGGTATTCAAATATGTCTGACCAAAAGCCACACTATGCTTCCTTAAATTCCCTAGTCAATGGGATCAATGTGAAAATTTGTATAGATATCAAATAATCATTGTTGCAATAGAATCCAAACCAAGGTGACCCTTCATGAGTCTATTCCATGCTAGTATGTAAAGATACATAGCTTAAACCCCGGAACGACACAATCCCATGTCGTGACTCCCACCCACCATGTCCATAAACATGTAGCTAAAAAATATGCCAATCGTGCATGCTAGTTATTCAAAACAATAGACAAGGATATCAACCAACCTAGAAGTTGAATGTCTCATGGGAATATGACACACCACATAGGTTTTTATTCCATAGGACCTGCCAAATTCTTCGACACATCCCCCAATTTTTCTTAGCTAAAGTCCCTTATTATTCTTCATCTTCTTTAATTCACAATTTGTCTCTAAGATATCAAATGAGTCTAGTTTCAATGTAGCATAATTATTCATAAGTTCCTCTCCTCTTAGTGCATTCATCTCTGAATATAGAGGTAGGATGGCATATCTGTAATGTGTCTTGGCTGTGAAGAGGGATTGATGTCATTTATGTCTTATCCAAGCACCAAATTTAATTGGGGGGTAGTGAAATCCAATGGGCCCACTTCCCAATTTTTAAAATTGATCCAAACCCCAACCATATGATGTTCTATTTAATAATTCTTAAGTATGGTAAATCAAACTTCTTTCCTTAGAGATAAACTTGGCCTTTTGAGTTTTGGTAGAGGCCAGCACCACAAGTAGTTATTTATTTCTAAATGTCATGGCAAAACTTGGTAGATTTAATTCACACATTTATCACCTTCTTCATTTTGACTTCTAAGGATATAAATGCACTCATTTTATGGAATGTCCTCAAGGATGCTCCTTATTACCATGAATAGGTTCCCTGTATGCTTATTTCAATGCGATCTTCTATTACATAATTGTTGAATGATAATCAATGAGTCTCCCTAAATCCTAATGTTGAACACTTGTGAAGTTATGTCCGGTAATAGACCTTCTAATGGCATGTATCAAAGCTATTTTATATTATATGTGTTGTGTTGAGTATAAATTTCTAACATATATATAATTTAAAATATATATCTATACTATATCTATATATCTATATATATATATCTATATATATATATCTATTATCTATATCTAATATATATATATATATATATATATTTAATATATATATATATATTATATATATATATATATATATATATATTATATATATATATATATATATATATAATAATATATTTATAAATAATAATAAAATATGATGACTTCTTATCTTTTTTTTTATGAATATTTAGTGAAAAGGAAGTTTTATGTTTAATATTCATGACCTCTTTCTTTTAATGGGTTGTGACTTCCTCTTTATAATGATGTTTAAATTGAGTTTTTTTTATAATCTATCTAAATTTATTCAATTGACATCTTCTTATTGGAGGTTCTAGAGCAGTCATCCTTGTTAAATTTTGTTAATACTTTTCTCAATTAAAAAGTTGTAAAACATTTAACTTTTGCCTTTGCAGAATCAAAAGGTTCATTTTTATTACATGTTCTGAAGCATGGTCATGTTTATGCTCATGGAATTATAAGTTAAATAGAACAATAAACTTATGTTACAATGGATTATTCCTAATGCCTTTGTTAATGCATTTTAGAATTCAAATTAAAAATTACTAAAGAAAATCCAACTTGGAGGGTGTTTATTCCACAACCAACATAGAAGAACACATGTCACATTTTTCTTCAACACTTCATTAGATATTGTAGAAAGTATATTTACACATATATCTCTAGAAAAAACCTAATCACCATGATTCAATGTTCTTAGGACAAAAAAAAGCAATGTACTCTAAATAAAATCAATAGAGAATTCAGATCCTCAATGACCACTTTTCACTAAACCAAATTTCAAATGTAAAAATAAAGACATCAACAAACAAAGGACGATAACATCAACAAAAGAAATCCAAGAACAATTCAAGGAATCTAACACACACACAACCAATATATGTATACCTTAAAAAATTGGAACATTTGAACTCCACTCTTATAAAATCATTCCAAGAAATAAATAAGTTCTTACCTAAATATTAGTGATTTATAGATCTCCCTATGGAATAGTTATATCCCTTACTATAAATATTCCACCTTTCCTATGGGCAACAAACTTAACAAGTTCAAAATATAAATGTTGTCTAATGGGATTGAGTCACTACAAATCCGTCCCCATGTTAGGAAACTAATGTAAGAGATGTGGAGGTATGTGGAGGCTAATTGGTCAAGGATAAATTTATGACTTTTGTTTGCAATTTTATAGATCATAGTTGTAATATTTTATAATTTTAATCAAAAAATTAAAAAAAGTTCTAGAAATTGTTGAAGGGAAATTACGGATGAAACATTTTCCTGATTGGATAGTGTTGATACATTGAGACAAACCAGCAATAGAGAACATAACTCTTTTTCCTAAGACTAATCATCCAATTTCATATGTAAATATGAGACTAAAGGAATACACCTTAGTCCCATCCAACATATCTACTCGTTCCAACTACATCTATCTCCATATGATGTTCTTTCATTGAATAGCCTACATAAAATCAAGCAAGAAAAACTTTCACGTTCTTTCATAACATAATAAGTTAAGTCTAGTATGAACAAAGTCTTAATCTAGTAACTCAAGCTTTCTTAGAAGAACAAAATCTCATCTAGTATACAAGAAAAATACCTTCACATATATATTTTAGAGGGGAAGAATGTACATTTATCTTTTTGAAAATCAGAATTACAACAAAGATGATTTATGTTGAGATCTGTTTTTGTATTCCTAGCTCCATGCCTTGGATTAATTCTCCTTATCAATAACTCATCTCCGTAGAACATCCATAATTTGGAATAGTATCATAGTAAGATAAGAAACATATGTCTAGCCTAGGCCATGATCACACTATTGTTGATTCCCAACACTTAAAAATTACAAGAACCTATAGATGGACTCTCACTATAATAACACATGGATGCATTAAGATAGACTCCTCAATCTCTAGCCTCTTCCTTTAGCTTAGATTTCTTCTTATAAACTCTTTCAGTAACTAACAATAGGCATCATGGCATGTCATTTGAATGAATAGAAGTGAGGGATGGGTTCCATGCACAATTATGATCATTTTCCAACCCATTTCTTGTTGATCTCTGCTTAAATTTCAATTTATTAAGGGTCTAGGGGGTGAAAGTAGGTTTTTTATAGGAATCACATGACTAGCCACAATTATTCTATGAGGAAATCACATTTAGATGTTCTTTTTCTATGAATGAGAAAGTGTATATTCATTGAAACACATTTTATATTCATAATGTCTGATCACATGTTTGTGTAGCACATATTTCTAAATATAATTGTAATAGATACCCCCTAATGTCTGAGGTTTAAAGAGGAACTCATCATTGAAATGCATTCACAAATAGATAGTGATAAGTGGAATATTGAGTAAATTTGTAAATCAAGGAACTATGAAGAACCTACAATAAAAAATAAACGAATTAAATAGAGATCATCCTTGGAATAGAAAAATGCATGCCTCAATATATGAGTAAACATGGTAACCAACAATACACTATGAATCTATGAAGTCAAATTCAATGCCATGACAAAATACATTATACATTATTGATTCATGTGAAATAAAATATTATCACCACTAACAAATACAATGTGGATCTATGTATTAGGAAGAGGCTTAGAATGAAAGAGAGTGAAATATGATATGCAAAAATATTTATTTAATAGTGATACAATATTTACATAGCTAAGGAAGTAGCATTGATAGAAAGTTCCCATAGCTCAAGGTCATCAATCCAAAGTTGGCAATCACATGAATATACATCATGAGGATTAACGACATAATGTTAAATATGAGAAAATAATTCTAATTATTAGTGAGCGATTAAAAAAAATGTAATGGAACCCACTAATAGTTAAAATGGACCCTTAGGAACATAGTATGATCTATGAAATAAAGGATACAATATAATTTTTGAATTGAAATAAAGGGTATGATGTTTAAGACTCATTGAACAAATTAATTGGATGTCATTGATGTAAACCCACTAACAATTACTAGGAATATTTTCACTAATGTGTCAATGTATGAAGGTAATATCTAATTTGTATATCATGCTCCTAGATAATGACCTAGTGTGGATAGAAAGACATGCATTGAAAGGAGATCCTTAATGTATCATATATCATCAATCAACACAAAACAATATCCGAGATAGTTGGTGAAGAAGTCAACCACCAAGTACAAATTAAGACATGTATGCTCAAATGGAAAGGTCAATATTTTTGTAGAATTATCAACTTGAGATCAACTTCCCTTAAAAATATAGCATGACAAAATAATGACATTTGAAACCTTGACTCAGAAGGACCTGTACCATATTTCAAAAATGCAGTGAAAAATGAACAAATCTCCATAATCACTAGAATAATAACTAGTTAGAGGATTAAATAGCTCATAATCATATTGAAACTCTAAACAAAATCTAAATATTAGGGGAATTTTGAGGTCTAAAATGGTTTTCCTAAGGGAAAGAGTAAAGTTATAGTTAAAATAGTAAAATAAGGGTGTCGAATTTTTAAAGAAAAAGAAAGGATACATATTTTTTATATTGTATTTTCAGCTTATATACTTGTAGGTTTACTGAAATGTCGAGTGTAGATATTAGTTGGATGTGGAACTAAATTTTGCATCCAATTAGTTCACACTCTTCATAGGTTTTAGTAGACCCATATTAAAAAAAGGAAAATACATGAAAAAAGCATTTTCAACGCACTTTTTTCACGTATTTTAAATTTTTTTAAATGTGGCTCTACTCAATAGTAAGCAGAGTGAGTAGTCATTGGTTATGGAATTTAATTTTACATCCAATGTGTGTTTACACTTGACATTTTATTAAACGTACAAGGATATAAGAGAAAAATATAATCATAAGGTAATTTCATCTTTTCCCTCCAAAATATTATCCCCTAGGAACATATATAATATTGAATCCTATTAGTTTCCTTAAAGTTAATTTTTTTAGTACATACTTTTTAAGGCCCATGTTTTACCTCAAAATTTCCCTAATCTACCAACTTTGAGAATAGGCACTAAAGAAATCTCCATAGTAGATAGAAGAAAAGTTAATTAGAGGAATAAGTAACTCTTAACTATGGTAGAACACTTAACACGTTCACAATGATGTAATACAAATCCTAGATGTAATACAATGACATAAACACATTCCACACTTGAGGGAGAAAATAATTGATGATTATTACTCAAACTAAATCAAATAAATATTAAAATTCTTTCCCCCTTAATCTATTGGCTATGTTTTCATTTTTTTTGTCCTTTCCATGTTTCTATGAGAGAAAAAAGAGAGATAAAAGTATGTTATAATGGAGAAAACAAGTTGTTCAATGGGATGCAACTAAATTCTAAGTGCATGGAACAAACCTATGAAAAAATGTTCCTCGAAAGTGATTACCATTCATAGTTGTTTTCTCCAAGGATAAATGATCACAAAACAATGGAAAATGGATGTAATTTGAGAAAGGTAAATAGTGATTGTAAAAGCATGACAAAGAAAATAAAAGTGTAATAACATGCACTATGATCTAAGTGGAAATGAGAAAAAGCAACCATAAGTAAAAAACAAAATGAGAACTCTTTTAGGATATGGCTATAAAAGGAAAAGAGAGAAATATTAGATCTCAACTTTTAAGTCACAGTATGGATAAATAAGATCTCCTAATCCCATGAATAAATGTAACATGGGTGCTACAAGGAAAAGTAGCAATTATAAGTGAGGTGACCCATGAACGGTAGGATTTATCATACATTTTATGATATGCAGCAATGAAGAATACTAACCGGAATGTATGGATGCTAACTAAGGTAGCCCACGAAAGGTGGGTTTTACAATACATTTTATGTATGAAATGATAAAGAGGACTAATTTCAAGACTGAAAAGGTGGTGGGTTGAAACATAAGGTATAATGGTTAATAACAAAATATCATAATATGAGGAAAACCATATTTCCATAAGTGAGATCAAAACACATAAATCATGGATCCACAAAGATCGCCATAGAAAATAATGAAGAAAATATATCCAATCTCCTATATACATGACCAACAACACTAGTATAAAACTTAATAAACCCAATATAAACCTTCAATCACAAATTTTTCTCTCTAAAATATTGAAAACAAAAGCCTTAAAAATATAATATGGTGCAAATAAGTGAGTAATATTACTACTTATATATAATACTTCTTTAGGTAGATTCCCTTGTGTGGCTCTGATCTAGGATTCCTGTAATAATCAATGAATTCATGGGATCTCTTTGATAACATGAAATACACCATGTTTTATCCAAAAACTTCTGTTGATATTTTCATGGAGAGTTCGTCACAACAGAGTTGATAAATCTATATTTAAGAATTTGAAATATACACTATTAGGACTTATTTTTATTTATGTTTATGGATATGAATATTTTAGTTAATTGTGTAAGCATGCAAATTAAAATTAGTTAGAAAGTAGAGAACAATGAAATCAAATCTCATAAACCATGATTGACACAATATATCTCCTATAAAACCCTTTCCAGGGAAAACCCAACTTGAAGGTGAGGTTGATTTCTCACTTTCTTTGCATAGAAAATGACTACGAGTATAAAGTAGTATGGGCTATGGCTCATGGGATACTACAATGCACAAGTCCTATATGTTTGATAAGTCTCCTATCCCTCTCAACTATTTTTCTCATATATGGAAAAAATGGACTCTAAAATAATGGAACCCCTTTTCCTCCTACTGGCACGATTATAACACAACTCGATAGCCTAGTGATGGTTTAGTTTGACTACCTCAACTTCTCACCAAATTTACAATAAATAATCTTCTATAGTATTCATCATTGTAGTCACATGGATAAACCATTTTCCATTAATGATTGGGGCTGACATGGTATCCTCTCGAATTATGATGATGAAAATAGGAAGGTCAACTTCTGAGTGGCATAACTTTTGCATATGGAATCTGATTGAGGTGATTCTAGCGTCGTTGGAAAGATATCTATCTATATGTTATGAAATAAAGGTTCTATTATAAAAAAATAAAATATTCATCCCCCCATAATTTAATTGACTCCTCAAAATTCACTTGAAATGTTTGAGACCTTGATTCACCAAACTAGGTCCCATCGATAAAAATAGTCTCATATGTTGATTCCTCTAGTTTTTGCACTCTAAAAGCATTGAGATGGATAAAATCCAATATAATAATCCAATGCATATAAATGTCAGGGATATTCCACATAGGTTTTAATTTCCATGTTACTAACATATTCTAATTATATTATTCAAGTAGGATCAAGTCATTGTTAGCAGTAACTCAAGGACAAATCTAAAAATCTAATGCAACGCTTTTATGATTCTCCTTAAAAAAATCGAAAATATATCATAAAATTCCAATTAGCTTTGGTTGGAGTGGAAAATGTTGTGGTAAGTTCTAGAAAAGGAATCCTAAACAAAATTAAGTCAATACTTAACATTTCACTAAATTACCTAAAAGTCCTTCCAAAATTATTTAAAAGGTGTATTGTAAAGCTTAAAACTTTTGAAGGAGAAATATCCTCCAATAAAATGTATTCTAAAATGGTTTGATTTTTAAAATGAGTTCAAGAGCTAGTTTGTTAGAAATGTTCCCTAACTTTCCCTTCACATACACATCATATGTTAGGTTGTTAGAAATCCTCTATCTAGGAAAAAAATAATGATAAATAATTCATATATCCACATATTATATTAGCCATAGTCATGACCCCAAGGATAGCCTCCTCTGAAGGGAAATTCAACATAAAAGAAATTGTGAGAAAAGTGGGTTCATTGATAAAATGAAGGAAGTGAAATAATAATATTCCATATTTTGATGGATATTATGTTCAACATCTAATTGTTTTGATTTGCATTTATTAATAAGAAATATCTACTATGCTTAATGGAAAACTCATTCCAAATGACTATATCTTAGAAGGGTGGGCCACTACCTTGGGATATTGATTCATAGCTAAGAGTTTGAAAGAATCAAAGAATTTAGGCTTCTGTGATCCATAATTTGTTTACAAATTTTTCGGCGAAATCAACATAATTGACCATTTGTCGACACGTTTCGAATCAACTTGTCCTGACGATGAACCACACTGGTTGGTTCGAAACGCGTCGACAAATGGTCAATTATGTGATTTCACCGAAAAATTTCTAAACAGTTTGAAAGAAATCAAGTGTAGAAGCATGTTATCCACAATTAAACTAGAATGAAAGGACAAATATTTTGACTCAATTATAGTTGTAGAAGTCACACATATTAGAGCTAAATTTACATAATTAACTAGTGGAGGTAGGGTGATTGTACGCATAAAATATGTGTAGGTTTTAACACTATACAATTAACTGTTGCAAATAGAGTCTTATTAAAATAGAAAATATGAAATGGAAAACATAAACATAAACACAAATATTTAATCTTGGAAACCTAATAATATTTTTCAATATACATCTTCTTGTTTATAATATTACAATATAGTATGTATATCTCACAACATTCACATACTACCAATCCATTTACCATGGATTAGAATAAAATTGTAATACCTTAACAAAAACTACAAAACCATGGGAAAAAAATCCATTTAATATAAAAGCACTAAATCTAAAAACAATGCACTAAAAAATAATAAAAATATATGCAAAAATACAACCAAAAGTACTTCCTTGTAGTGATGCCCCCGAAACTATACATAGTGGGCTTACACCTCGTACAAACCCCTTGATCAAGGGGGCATCCTTCCCCCTACAATTTTATTGAGCAAGTGGGGTTGTTGAACCTTAAATTTTAGATTATTACGGCTTTAAGTTCACACCAATGAACTACTACATTAAGAATCTCGATCTTAGAAATTTCAATGTTAATGATCCTATAACATGTATATCTGAAATAGAGCAATTCTTTGATATACATCAAGTGGAGAAATGGTAAATATTGCATCCATGTTTTTAAAACAAAACGAAAATGTATGGTATTAATGGATTTTTGAAGGGAAAATGGGTTTATGATGTAGGGTTACCCTTGCTTTACGCACAATATGCATATAGACCTATGCATAAACCATTTTCTCCCAGGAATTTATATGACCTTATGGTCAAAGGTTCACTATAAATGAACAATGTCTTAAGCCCCCTTTAATTAGAATTCATGTGGCCTCAATTCATTACAATAGCTAGTCTTTATTAACCAATGCTTTCTATCGGGAGTCGATCACGCCTGATAAACCTTCTAAAATCCTTATTCCGAACATATATACAAAATCCCCTTTTTACTTTGGGTTATAAATGGACTTAACCGGAAAAACCCTTCTATCGGCACTCTAATCCCTTATAAATCATTTACAAAGGAATTCACCATAAAACATACCTTTTACGCCTTTATACGGCCTCGGCACAGATACCGAGACTCCCTTTATCTCTATCACATATCGCTTTCTCCGTGCTCACATGACTCCTATCACCCCTTTTGACTCTAATATGTGACTATCAGAACACTTAAGTCACACTTTTGCATTAAAAGACTCATCCATAACACTTTACCGAATACAAAGGAAATACGCCAAAATTCTGCTCTGAACCATATAAGTGGATCTCAAATATTATACTCCCACATTCATATTTATCATTGCTTCTGCCCTTCCATATCAAACCTGCCACTGCACTACCCCTCCTTCGATCTCCGATCTTCGATGCCTCCAATGAATTCTTATCGCTATCGGCGCATCGTTATGTCACCACACTTGACCTCTTCAACTTAAAAACACCGATCTGACTTGTATTATGGACCTGATGGGTTATAGGTTACAATTGATAAGGTTTCGGGTCTGGCCATACATTGCATGTCACAATCGCTTCCTCGCTTTAATGTATTGAGATGCGATCCCAATTGTTTCACCCTTCTGATCTAATCTCGGCCGTTGATCTGCTAGATCTAACGGTTGATGTGCATTGATACTTTACTTCTCCACTCTTCCTTTTCACTTAGATTTACGTTGTTTTCCAGTGTTGTTGTGGTTCTCGGTTTTCTTCAAAGGTTTCAGCATTTCTCTCTTCCACTGCTCCATTTACTCCCGAACTCGATTTCTGCATCTTTATTCAATCATTGTCCCTTCAAAGCTCTACTTTTATCCATCAAATGGATTCAAAGATCCATTACACTCCTTTGTCTCACTCTCCTATTTGTGTTCACTGAACCTCGCCTGCATGACTAGATATATATATATATATATAAATATATATATATATATAATATATATAATAATTTTATATATTAATATATATACAAATTCTCTACATACTCAAGTTTATAGTCAATACACAATCAAATACACACCTGATATGGCTGGGATTTAAAATCTGTGTATTTATAAATATGAACAACTAATACATAATGAAACCCTTTGTCTCTCTTCAGCTTGATCTTCTAATTAATTGCCTTTGTTTCATCATCTTCCCATAGGCTTACAAACACTAGCTAAATATCTAACACTCTCTCTCTGTCTAACCTCTCTATTTCTAACCTGTGTTTATGCCTTTTAGGCTTACATTTATACAAAGGAATTCTAAAACCAATTCCTGGTTTAGATCCATATATTCCTCAACAAAATCCTAAAATCTCCTTCTCAGCCATAAGGATTCTCTCAAATCCACAAAATCATGAACTGAATCCTAATCTAAGTTTTATAATCAATTCTCAATCATCTCATCACTCAACTATCCTAAATCTCTCATGTTCTCCTACATTCGAGAACATTTACAATTATAGTTCACAATACTCAATTAATTCATATTCTCATTAAAATCACTCAAAACATTAAATAACTACATTAATTCAATACTTAGGAAACCAACTTCCTTAAAACACAAGACTCCCTATGTCTACTAGAATACAATAATGATGTTGAGTTGAATGCTCCTGCATCAGTTTAGGTATACCTTGGTCTGTTTTGATAGAGGAATTGATAGCACATTATGGGGATTTTAAGAGAAATATATTATTTAGTCAATTCGTAAATTCTCAACAAAATGGTCTCATTATAGAGCACATTCAGCAATTCTAAATGTTGAGTCTCAGGGTAAAAAATGTTTCAAAGGATAATTTGTCAGACCTATTTATGGTAACTTTAAAGGAAAGTATCCAACTTGAGGTCCATCTCTTTGAGCCTAAATATATAGAGAATTCTTTCAATATTTCTTAAATCGTATTTTCTCTAGAATTTTTTGGATTGAATTATTTTCTTGTTTGGTTACTCAATTGGCTCACAACTCATATTACCATCTTCAATATGATGGGCATACTAATATCGTGAATAAATGTTTATAATGATATCTAGATCACGTTTCTTCTAATAAAGAGACACAATGGTCCAAATGGTTTCTCTTGGTAGAATGATAGTATAACACATCCTTCCATAATACATCAGACATGTCACCATTTACCTTACTTTATGGATATCATCCTACATCCATAACATCTCCCTTGACATGGAATATAAAGACTGAAGAAGTAGAGGACCACATATGCACTAATAAGAGGTTCTCATATTATTGAAGGTCAACTTGGTTATGGTACAAAATAGGATGAAACATCAAGCATATCAACATTACAGTGAAAGGGAATCTACACTGAGGGATTGGTTACTCTTGAGACTACAACGATATAAATAGGTCTCCCTAAAGTAACAAAGGGAGATAATAAATTATCCTTGAGGTATTATCGACCCTAAAAGGTATTGCAAATAATTCGAAGTATGGCTTAAAAATGACAATTTCCTCCACCTCCATGTGTACATCTAATTTTCCATGTTTATTTCTTAAAGAAGGTACTGAGTGACAAGTAGTTTGGAAACCAAGCAATCACTAAGTACCTCATTAAATGGAAGAAACTATCAACCAAAAAAACTGACATGGGAAGATAATTTGCTCACGCGAAAACAACCACAAATAATCAAGTGTTGAGGAAAACACGTTTTTTGAAGGGGAGGGGCATTCTAAGCCCTATATAAGATCCATCTAACTACAAAACCCCTTATTAAGCCCTAGATATTAGGGGATGAGATTTCAGTTGTTATGTTTGTATGTAGGTTATACCTTAGCATTCTCCCATTTTATTATAATTGTACTCTTTCTCTCCTACATATATACAAAGAACACTTAGTCTTAGAATCATTAAAATTCTCGTGTGCATTTTATTCATTTTAAAAGAAGGTTTCTTGTTTGAATAGGACTATAGCTATTTGCCTCTTATCATTTTTAAGGAACAAAGGTCATAACATATTCCCACATGCAAACCCCTAATATCTAGAGGCCTAATAACTTGGTCGTCATTTTCATGATTGGTGTTATACTTTGCACATCACATTTAATTTTAAATATTGATCTCTAATGGCATGGTAACTGCTATAAGTTTTCAACCTCAACACATATATTCACATTATGTTTTTTTGTACTAGCACCTAGTTATATGCTATTATTAGTGGTGGGCTAGCTCACTTCTAACAATAATTTACATCATTGAAAACCAACCAAATGGTCACCTCGATGATCACCTGACAACTCATTTAATGACATCATGGATATTTTTAATCGATCGTATCAAGGCTCCTGACAATATTGAAAACTAAAGAAACCTTTTGTTCTAATTCAACATCTGTTCAAAGTCTCCAGTTTGAGCTTATCTCAATGAACTCTCTACATGTTCAAGGTCCTATTTCAATTGCCCTTCGTTGTTGTACATCCATGTCCCCTTGGATGATATTGTTCCATGATAAGCTCAGATGGATCATTTTTACTTATAATATCAACTAGCTACATTTATAAATTCATTTATTTTTACATGTAACTAAGATGATTCTAGATCATTGCTAGAAATGATATGTGGTTATCTACATGGTATCCTTTTATTCATCCAATGTATGGCCATATTCGTGAGTGCGCATGTTTTAATGTAGTATTAAACTCACATATTTTATTAATATCATAGCCCATGGAATCAGGTAAATAATTATGAAACCTCCTCTTCCATCTTTCTTTACTCTATCCCACATCCATTCAAGGGTTCAATCCATGTGGTTTAATTTTCGTAATTACAAAGGAAGAAACTTATGCCAACAATGGGTCCACATAATAATGGTGTATCCTATTAGCATATTAATAGATTTGTTGTGGGACCAACACTATATCTACTTAGGTCTCTCAAAGGTTGACCTTTATGTGGCAAAATTCATGGATGTGTTTTTCAGTAGAAACAAAGTCAAAAACAATATTGTCATTCCTAAAAGTTATTTTCATAACTATAGGAATTCTTCTCCTCTTATACAATTTATACTACTTTAATCTTAAGATTACATTTGCAATAGATTAAAAATCTTTACATACTATAAAGCCTATCCTAAGAAGAATGTCCATATTAAAATACTTCTCACTCACATATCTAAGATAAAGTTAAAAGTTACCTTTTCCTTTTCTTAGAACATTCAGATGTGCAATTATTTATTTTATCCTTCTTTGAAATATGATAATAAGATTAAGGTCATTTATACTCCTTTTTTTGTAAGTGGGAAGTCTTTCAATTGACAGTGGGGACAACCATCAATAGTTATTATTTTTTAATGTAGTTTGGATTAATACCTTTTACACTTTTTTAATTAGTGGCAAAACCTATCTTCACTCAATAGTGAGAAAAACCATTACTAACTATTATTTGTAAATGTAGATTGACTTATTATTACTAACAATTATTTATGAATATAAATGACTTTTTATAACTAGTTATTATTTGTGAATCTAAAATAATTATTAATCATTACTATTATTTAAAAATAATAATACAATATCACTTAAAAAAACTTACTATCTATTTTTCCGTTTAAGAAATTATATTAAATAAACAAACAAATATGGATTTGTCTATAATGCGACTTTTTGGAGATTCTGGTGACGGAACCAGCTGAAAAAATTGAGGTTAAATCTTGATTTGTAATATTTAAAATGGTTTTTTAACTGCATATTTGGATTCAGCACCCTGAAAAAACCCTGGGACGCTTTGATTGTGCAGAAACTAGCTTTCAAGCTTGCGATTACAATAAATTGCTACCGGATTTTGACCCGAAAAACCCACCGAAAAGGCTTCCAAAAAATCGCAATATAAACAACTACAACAAATATCATTCACACACTTCCCATACCATCACA
>APFE030222343.1:24183-55241 GCA_000404065.3 Pinus taeda
TATGACAAGGACTTGTCCTTTCATATTCTAGACTATGCCAAACCCATTCAGTTTCAGAGTGCTGGTTTCATTTATGACAGTTCACCTGCTCCTCATGACAGTTCAGCTATAGCTGTTCCAGACTCTGCTCCTCTTCCACAGCAACAACAACAACAACAGATCGTGAAATACCAACACTGTGATTGAGTTGGCCATTTGAAAGATCACTGTTTTGATCTTCATCCATGTAAGCACTGTCATAAAACCAGTCATTCTTCAAACAGATGCTTCAAAAACAAAAGTCCTGCAAGAACAAAGATTCATCTAGGATGGATCGCTTCTTGGCAATGGGCATCAACAGCCTAGAAGATATTCCTAACACATGTCAGAACTTGTTCCAGAATATTGAACAGTCTTGCAGTTGAGTTTTCTCCATCTTCTCACCTTGTATGTGACAGGGGGGGAAATGATGGCCATCTACAAGCTTCAAAGCCACATCAAGCGAGCCAGAGCCACAACTTGCCACATCAGTTTCAGAGTTGTAGCTAGAGACAAAGATGCCTGAACATGCCTTTAGTTGGCGATGTGGGACACTTCCTCTAGTAGAATACTTACAGCTTCTTGCCAGTTTGGAAGAGTTCCGGAGACAAAATTGAGGACGCTTCCTCTAGCAGAAGACTTATAGCTTCTTGCCAGTTTTGGAAGAGTTCCAGGAATTGCATAAGCATTCCAGAGTTGTTGGTCATCCTTAAACCATCAGAGGTTGAGACTTCCCTTTTACAGGTTGAAGTTTTACCTTTTATATGGGGTGAGGCCTCCCTTTTATGGTTGAAGGTTTCCCTCTTTGAAACAATAGGATCACTTCCTCTAGTAGAAGACTTACAGCTTCTTGCCAGTTTTGGAAGAGTTCCAGGAACTGCACTAAGCGTTCCAGTGTTGGTGGCTATCCTTAAACCACCGCCCTTTTTTACCAACATTTCATAGAGCACATTCAGCCTAGTGCTGCCATGCATTATTGCACATTTTGTATTACAGCTCTTTCTTGGACTCATACATAACCCTTCGGATTAAGGGGGGGAATGTTGGACACCTAATCCTAAAGGGGTAGCGTGGAAGCCGAATGGACAAGCAGTCCAAGGGACCTTGGGATGTGAATCCCAACGGTCACCATAATGTACTATAAATGTATATCAATTGTAAATAAAAAATGTACTGCATGATTTATCTTTCAGATTTGTTTCTCGTCCACCATGTGTGTTTAACAATATATATGGACCATTTTATGCATTAATAAAACCTTTGATCGGACAATTTAATCTCTTACTTTCAAAATATCTGGTTCAATGGATTACTTTGATCTTGTAGCATAAGTGACATTCATGGTTGACAACTGTGCAAATTTATACGCCTAACTTCTAAGTCATCAAGATGAACTGGATTGGTTGCCTATTTTAGAGGCTCGCCTATATTAACTCTAGAGGGTGTTACTGGATCCCACGTGGTGACTAATTTCAAAGTTACTTATGGTCAATGATTTATTCACTTTCCTTACAATTAAGGGGAAGTAATTTTCCTTATGGATGAAGAACGACGGTAATTTAAGTTTAAAAATGATTTTAATAAATAATTTATTGAAAGAAATGTAAATATTAATTACTAGGGAATGTTCCATTCTAGAAAAGAAAATTGGTAATAAATTTTAAAAATTGTTTATTATTCATAATTAATTATTTTCATTATATTAAAAAATAATGGTAATAATTAAGAAGTGATATTAATAATAATATTTATTGAAAAATGTTGTAGACAATTTTGAACATAATTATTATTAATGGATAATGATAATATTTAACTAGTATTAATGAATAAGTATAGTCATTATTTTCACTGGAGTTATTATTAGTAATCAAATTTATAATCAATTTTAAAATTAATTATTAATAGATAAGTGTATTTTGCATATAGATATTTATTATTAAATGACGCGGATAATGTTTTACTTTGAAACTTGTTATTATTAATAAATATTTATATTATTCAATTCCAAAGTTAGTTATTATTCCTAGTCAAAGTAGGACTATAGAAAATTATTTCCTCTTTCATTATTATTAGTTTATCTTTGAATTATACAAAATCTAATGCTAAACTTTAGAAATAGATAACATACTTTTTAATATAACAATAAATTCAATGTTATATTGCAAAGTTGTGGAACATGTCTATTTATATAACGGTCTGTGTGAGCACTATTCACCAAGAAGATTGAAGGTGGCATTGTTGTCCATTTCAATATTTTGTCCATGAGGTTGAGTTGTTTGCATCCTCTAAGTAGTTTGAGGTTCATCATAGGGCATATTCTAAGTAGGGTTTTCAGGGTGGACATCTTCTTCTATTCTCAGGCTATGTTATAAAGGTTCTCCATCATTGTTTTTTGTGTGTGGCATGCTAATGTGCACTCTCTCAGGGTTTCTCTAGGCTATGCTACCTTTCCTTCTCCTATGGCCTCTCTCTATCTCTTCTACAAGATTTCAATCAACTACAAGTACTGATGTAGATATGTCTCCTCTATTTCTTCTACCTTGAAACCTTCTTCTAGTGTGCAAGAGGCCACTCTCCAAATCTATCATGCTTTTCCTTCTACAAGTTGTCTCTCTTGGATTCTATTGCATATCTTCTAACAATTGCACTCAGAGTTCTCAACATCTACATCATTCTCTTTTTCCTTCTACTCCTGCACCACAACCTCATTTCCCAATTTATTCCCTAGCCATCCCCAAAATTTCCCTTTGCACATGAGGATTTTATTTATTTTCCATGGAACTAGAGAATGCAAGTTAGGATCCTAGAATATCTAACACAACCAACTCAAATGCCACAACAAACTACTTTTCACAATCGAATAAATACAACAATAAATCAACTAGTGCACAAATATAAAACCTTTTGCAATTTTTCAACATCCCAACTTCATTATAATAAAAAAATCTAATACAACTGTTTAGGGCTCGCATACCATAGATCATGGCCCTCATATAATGAGTGATACAATAATACAAACTAGTGTTTTTTTTCAACAACAATGATAAACAATCTACCCTAAACAGTATACAACTGGCCAACTAGATGATGTAGTTTACCATCACAACTCCACTTGGTCATACCCTAAACATGTCTACTGCACCTTTTGCTCCCAATCTATAGCTCTACCTCTATCAACTAATTATTCTCCTTTAGGTCACTGAACACGACTCTCAAATTTTCCCTCTAGTTTATCATTAGCCAATCAACGGACCAACAGATATGGTCTACTTATGATTTATTCACAACTCTATCTTTGAATAACTCCTTAACTTCCCACTACTTCTCCTCAGCTCTTTCGTATTTATTCACACTATTTCTTTCATGTGTTGTTCAAATGAAGAAAAAAACTAAGGCATGGAGGGCTACCCTATATCACTGCAAGGTTTAACTCTCGTCAACAAACTTGTTATTTTCAAACTACTTCACTTCCTACATCTTCTAGAATACCTATAGTCCTTCAAGTTCTATACTTAGGGAATTTATGAACACCTACTTAATACCCTATTAACAAGAACAATATTCCCACCAAAATTTTCCTATTCTCGAAAAAATCATCCACTGGTAAATGCACCAATACAAGAGAATGACCATACCCTGTTTCAACAACTTTTGTTGCTCCTCTTCTCCTCATCCTCTATTCCTATTCAGTAATGCCTGCCCTTTGATCATGGCATACTATAACTACATTGACATCCTCGCAAACTTGTGTGTGTGCTAACAAATCCTCCAACTAATCTTACCAAACATACCCCATTTACGTGTTGTCCCTTATGTTAGTTCCAACCCTCCTATTTAGCCTTTCGGCCCCTGCAAAAGTCACCTATACAACAACAACCTATAACTAGGGGATGATGTAAATTTTTAGACCTCTTCCTTGGGAAGAATCACCCTTAAGATAAGCTCAAAAATACCTTACCTTGGATTCCTTCCTCATTGGTGCCTCCGCCTATCTTTGACCTGCAATCATGAGAGATTTAAACCAAAATAGACTCCTTATATTCCCCTTTCTAGCCTCCTTAGGTCTTAGTTTCCTCAAAGGTATATTTTCCTTTGATTCATGCTTATTATATCGTGAAATGATCCTCCATTCATCTTCTATTTATATGCCTCCTTGAGCTAATGTCTGGCCCTTCAAAGGGGCTCTGTAAGTGAGGTCGACTTGAATGTCAGGAAAATTAGCCCACATAAACATATAAGATATTAATATCTCAACTTCTACGACACTTCTCTTGGTTCTTAAATAAATCCCTTATTCCTATAAGGGTATTCTTCCATATCCAAGTGTCAAGTATCCAAAACTCCTCATGGATTCACAGCCACAACATTGGGTGTAGAGATCACAACTTGGATACTTTTTCCCACAAAGTCCATGTGGTCAAATTCTTCCAAAACCATGTACCTAGGGTTTGGAGTACCTCCAAAGCTACCAGTCTAAACACTACCACTTAGTAAGGTAGGAACTTCCAAGACTAGGAAATAGCTCGTACTATACCCTTCTTGGAAGTGTCACTGCTACTTGAAGCCTCTTGCTTCGTCTTCTCTTGAAATGGTTTTAGGCCATTCCATGATTCCTTATTTCCAGGTGTAGAAGCACCCTTTCTACCCACTAACCATGAACTCTTCTCATGCTAAACATTCTCACTCTAAACATGCAAAATTCATCCAGGAAACATCTCCTTCTGATCCTTTAGAACCTAGATCTTATCCTTTTTTTTTCTTCTCTTGATATATAGCCTTTCCCATAAGCCTATATAGAGAATTCTCCCTAAATATAATGAGCTTCACTTTCCCTTCCTCAAAAATTACATAAAACCCCTTTTTCTCAGTCAATGAGACAAACAACACATTATATCTCAACTTTGGTACATACAGTACATTCTAAACTCACATCATCTAACCTTACTCCATCCTATATGGAACAACACCTGATCCTTTAATATCCTTCCGACTCTTGTCACCCACCACCATGTGAAACTAATTTGAGTCGCACTTAGCTAGACTCTTGAACACATATTGTGAACCTATTATATTCATCGATGGACAATTTCTCATTTACCATGCAGCCTCGTATGAGGAACACTTAGAGAAATGAGAGATTAAAGAAAAATCCTCACTCTCAAATCTCCTAGAGAGGTCATTTATATTAGTAGAAGTGGTGACACCTAGAACCTATTCCCCCTTCTTCTTCTCATCACATCCCAACTTCTTCTTCAGACATTTCGTCAAACAATGACCATACTTACCACTGTCGACACACTTCAACTTACTAAAGTCCTTTTTTTACTTTCCCTCCATCCTTGTTGCAAGAGCCACATAATCATCTAAAGCCTTCTTCTTCGAACGAATATCCTCCTCTAGCAATTCTTCTTGACTAAATTTACCCCACATCCTATTCGAATTTGTTAGCTTCTCTATCGCAATGATCCCTTTGATGAAAATCTTCCGAGTAAACTGCTTAAAATAAACCCTCGTCATTAGAATCCATAATATTCAGTCTGATAGTAGCAATGTTATCTTGAACCTGAGAAAATATTGTCAGATACAAATTTAGTCATTCACCCTTTGTTCTCTTGGTTGCATTCAACTTATCCTGCAATTCCAACTATTGGTTCTCATTCTTATTTTGGAAAATTTCCTAAAGAGCTTTCCACATCTCATGAAAAATGTTTTTCCCAGATAAATGAAGTATGAAAGGATCCTTGACACCATTTAGGATGATCAATTTGGCCAGTTTCTTGCGGTCAATCGACTTCTTGATATCCTATTTGGAAAATTCCAAAATCCTATTCACCATTACAACAAATTTAATTATTTCATTCCATGGAGTATAATTGGACAACCATTCTAACATGTCCACATACAAAAGACAAAATGACATATTTGACATTGTTATTTACTAGCCCTTCAAAGTAACTCTGATTCCATGTTGGTTTTCCATGACACTGGAGAATGTAGGTTAGGTTATTATAATCTATAATGCAACCAACTTAAATGTCACAAAAAACTAGTTTCCATAGTGTAATAAATACAATAGTAAATCAACTAGTGCACAAATATACCAATTTTTACAACTTTTTAGCAACCCAACTTAGTTATATTAACAAATTGTACCAAGGATCATGATCCCCATACAATCATTGATAGAATAATACAAACAAGGGTTTGGTGTCAACAACTATGAAAACCAATCTATCATGAACAATATACACCTAACTGACTAAGTAATCTAGTGCACCATCACAACTCTACATGATCATACCCTGAACATGTCTACTTGTGCTTCTTCTCCCAATGTGTAGCTTTGCCGCTATCAGTGGATCCTGATCCTTTAGGTCATTAAACACAACTCTACAATATTCTTTATATCTCATCATTAGTCCATCAATGAATCAACACATTGGCTCTTATTTTAACTTGTTTATAACTTTATTTATGAGCGACTCCTTAGTTTCCCACTGTTGCACCTCAGGTATTTAGGACCTATTCCCATTATTTCATTCCTATTCTAATCCAATGAAGAAAAACGTAGGGAAGGGAATGCTTCCCTCTATCACTCTAATATCTATTAAGCAAACTTTGGCTTGTCAACTGATCCCCTTGGCCACCTACTTTCATCCTACAATGATCAATCCCTGAAGCTTCACTTCCTACCTCTCCTAGAAAACCTATATTCCTTCAAGGTCTACACTTAGCAAAATATTTAACACCTACTTGTTTCCTTCCTAACGTTAAAAAAGTGCCCACCAAATCTATCATAAATTTGGAAAAATCATCCACTAGCAATGTATCAATACAAGAGAACAACCATACCTTATTTCTGCATCTTGTTTTTTTCCTTTTCTCCTCAACCGCTATGCCCTATTCTGCAACTTCATCCCTTTTATTAGGCATGAATGTATTTACAGTCACAATGCCTTGAACTTGGTCATGTATGCTTCCAAAACCTATGACTTATATTCCCAAATATACCTCACTTACTTGTTGTCGCTTGTGTCACTTCTAGTGCTCCTATTTAGCCTCTCGGCCCCTCCAAAAGTCACATACAGGACTGTAGCATATAACTAGGGCATGATATATGGTTCTTCACCCATTCCTTAGGAATAATTACCCTCAAAATAGGCACTAAACTTCCCTACCTCATATTTATTCCTCGCTTGTTTCTCCTCCTAATTTCGACATGTAATCACAAGAGATTTAACCAAAAACATACTCCTCTTCCCTTTGCAAGTCTCCTTACGTATCGATTTCCTTAGAGATATATCTTCATTTGATGCTTTCTCATTAGATGGTAAATTGATACTCCAATTATATTCTATTTATAGGCCTTCTTGAGCTAATGGTAATCCCTTAAAATGGACTCTTTAAGTGAGGTCGACATAAATCTTAGGATAGTTAGCCCACACAAAGATATGAAAAATTAATATCTCAACTTCTATAACTCTTCTCCTAGTTCTTGAAGTACCCCCCTTTTCCTCTAAGGGTTCTCTTCCATTTCGAAATGTCAAGTATCGAAAACTCCTCATGTATTCACACCGATAACTTTAGTTGTGAATCCGACAACTCCCATGTGGGTCAAATTACTCCGCAACCCTATAACCTAGGGTTTTGGGTTCTCCCCAAGCTACCAATATCGATATTTTTTAACTGTTGATGATGCCAAAATCCATCATTAGAATTCTCTTACCAAATAATAACATCTTAATGAGAGTAGACAATGACTGGAAATATTTGCCAGAAGGTCCCTTCAGAAACTCTCTTAGCAATGCTATAAGAGATTATAACTTCATTAAAAAAAATCTATAATATAGCCTTCTAAGATACTCTCAAGCAAGTCATATACAACATTATAAATATTATTATCCACAAATTTTAATTTTCGAACTAACTCATGAGTCCACCTTCTAGGTTCAACATGGTGCTAGTTTATATTTTGATCATTGAACTTATGTATCCATTATTCTAATAAATTCATATATTCAACAAAGGAAATTTCATAATAATTCATGAAAACATACCATTGTGTCCATTCATTTACTTTGATTTGGAAATCTTTGATTTCACTAGACGCAAACTCTCACTTCTTTTCTTCAAGCCACTAGTTGATTTCCTCCTTTGCGGGATTCCATATTATCTTTAATATTGAACCCTAATCCTAACAAAAAATCTGTTTGTTGGTGCTATTTATAGTCTGACTTGGTTTATATACAAATTTTGGCCAACAAAGCCCCACTAGATATTGACCCTTTCAACATCAACTGCAAGAGAAGATCAAGTCTTACTCTAGGCATCAAGGAGGACTACAAGAACCAGGATTTTATAGTTGTCAAGGGAATAATAATTAAATTAGAATAATGGTTCGATGACATCTCACCTATTGTTCATATGCTAACCCCATGTGTCAATACTGACAACAATCGTTGAAATATTGACAATCAAAATAACTTTTTAAAATGGAGTTTTTGAATTAGCCAAATGTTGTAATAAACTCAACAATGAACTACAAAAATTTGAAAGAAACATAATTCTTTCATGATTTGACTATGTTACAAAACACAGAAAATAAGAATAAGTTGATCTTCAGGTGTTTTTCATTAATAATGAAAAGGGGTGCTTGGTACAACACTTATAGCATTACAAAATTGTTTCACCTCGACTCACGAGCCTAAATCTCATAACATTACAACAAAAATAAGAAGCTACTAAGAAAATAATCCCAAACCAACCAACCAATATAAATCCCTTTAGCATCTACCTATTTATACGCAGTTACACAAAATTTTGATACCATGGGCAGTACTAGGGAAAACAATTACCATGGGAATTAACATGCACAAAACCACTACACTCAATAATATGAACCAAATATAAACAGGTAAGAATATGTAGTCAAATGTAACAAGTTTACCCATTCAGATCATGTGCTACTCCTTTCCCTACAATTATCCTTTCTATGCTATTTTTGCATGGACCTCCTTCTACAAAAAACTTGTGCATCATTTTTATGTGTCTTTTCTGCACCACCTTTACATGTGTGATTCCCAAAACTCTAAAACATTCTACATTTCTTGAATTAGATTCTTTCCAAAAATTGTCCCAATAGTTCGTTGAATTATTGTGGGCTTATTCTTTGAGTCATAAAAGATGTATGTTGATTTCTTGCTTGAACATTGTATCTTTTCTGAATGGATGTAACTTTCATTCCATTGTTGCTTTTTATTTTTATTTACACCTACTGTTATCTTGTTGTTATTCTTTTTTTCTTTTTTACTCTTATTGTTTGTGATAATTTTCTTTAGTTGTAACTCTATATAGTCCCTTGACTACATTGACAAATTTGATGGGTTCCTTATCTTCAAGTACTTTTGAGCTGATCTCTTTGTCATATCCCAAACCATTCTTGATATGAGGGGACTTTTGGACACTCATAATCTCATCCAACTTACTAGATCCTTTGATAAATTTCTAATTTAGGTTGATTTGTGACTTAGTCCTTTCTAACGGTTTCCTAAGGGAGGCTACCTCTTCCTCAATCCATTCACATTCATTGCATTTTTCTTTCTTATGTTTCATCTAAGTATCTTCAATCTTCTTTTCTTCCTTGAGTTTTAGAAGAAAAAGTGCCAAATTTTTAGAGATATCCTTCTTTCTTCAAAGTTTGTCAACATCTCTTTCTACATCTTATTCCTTTTGGTTAACCTTTTAATTTATTCTAAAGCAATAATTAGTTCACTATCCAAATATACTTTAACACTTCTTCATCAAACTCAACATGCTCTTTTTCTAATGTGTCAAAAAGCATCATCATAGACTCTTTTGTACTTCCTTTAGATTCATCCTCATTAGAGGATTGTTCATCATCATCTTCTGAGCAAGTATTATCATCTTGAGTAGAAAAACGCTTACTTTCTATATTCTTATCCTTTGGTAATTTTCTATACTTATCCTTATGTTCGTGTTCATTGTTCTTTTTCTTCTGTGGAAATTTAGATGCATAATGACCTACTTTATGACAATTGAAACATTTAAAATCCAACTTACCCTTTTATTTTCCAAATCACCTCCTCAATTTTCTAACAAAGGTTTTATGCTCTTCACCATATCCACAACTTGAATCATCTTGATCTTCTTTCGAATTTTTGTCATATTTCAAGGTTGTCCCTATTGATGTAGTTCTGCTTTATGTAGGCCTCATTTCATACAGAGTTAATGTTCCATGGAATTGATTCAATAATAGAATGTTGAGCTCTCATATTTCTTCAACAATTTTTGAGCCACAAAAAATAATTCATTATTTCATCAACTCCTCTTATTGTATTGACTATTTCATCCAGTCAAAGGAATAATTTTTCTATTTTCTCATTGTCATGCATCTTAAAGTATTCAAGCTGCATTCTACAGCCATTAAGTTTATCCTTCTTCAATTTAATGTCTCCTTCGTACTAAATACTCATCTTGTCCCATATTGTCTTGGTAATGGTGCATTGCATAACTTTAACCAAATCAGATTCAGGCAGTGTAGTAAGGAGAGCATTATTTACTTTTCATTATAATTGAAACCAGTCTTGTCATCTTTGTTACTCATGATAGGTGGATTTGTATAGTAAATTTCTTCAAGCCACTAGTGGATTTTCTCCTTTCTGGGATTCCATATTATCTTTAATATTGAACCCTCATCCCAACAAAAAATCCATTTGTTGGGGCTATTTATAGTCTGACTTGGGTTATGTGCAAATACTAGCCAACAAAACCCCACTAGATATTGACCCTTTCAATATCAACTACAGAAGGTCAAGTCTTACTCTAGGTATGAAGGCGGACTACAAGAACCAAGATTTTGTAGTTGTCAAGGCAATAAGAATCAAATGAGCATAACAATTCTACAACATCTTACCTATTATTCATATGCTAACCCCATGTGTGAATCCTCACAACAATCATTAAAATATTAACAATCAAAATAAAATTTTAAAATGGAGTTTTTGAATTAGCCAAATGTTGTAATAAACTCAACAATGAACTACAAAAATTTGAAAGAAACATAATTCTTTCATGTGGACTATCTTACAGAATGAAGGAAATAAGAATAAGTTGATCTTCAATCGTCTTTCATTAATAATCAAAAGGGGTGCTTGGTACAACACTTGTAGCATTACAAAAATATTTCACCTCAAATCAAGAGCCCAAATCTTATAATATTACAACAAAAACAAGAAACTACTAAGGAAATAATCACAAACCAACCATCCAATCTAAATCCCTTTAGCATATGCCTATTTATTCATAGTTACACAAAATTTGATACCATGGGTAGCACTAGGGAAAACAATTACCATGGGAACTACCATGCACAAACCCACTACACTCAATAATATGAACCAAATATAAACAGGGAAGAATATGTAGTCAAACTTAACAATTTTACCCATTCAGATCATGTGCTACTCCTTTCCCTACAATTATCCTCTCTATTCTATTTTTGCATGCACCTCCTTCTACAAAAGACTTGTCCAACATTTCTATATGTTTTTTCTGCTCCACCTTTACATGTGCGATTCCCAAAACTCTAAAACATTCTACATTTCTTGGACTATATTCTTTCCAAAAATTGTCCCAACATTTCCTTGAATTTTTGTTGGCTTATTCTTTGAGGCATAAAAGATATATGTTGATTTCTTACTTGAACATTGTATCTTTTCTAAATGGATGTAGATTTCATTCCATTGTTGTTGTTGATTTTTATTTACGCCTACTTTTATCTTGTTGTTATTATTTTTTCTTTTCTACTCTTATTGTTTGTGATAATTTTCTCTAGTTGCAAGTCTATCTAGTCCATTGACTACACTGACAAATTTGATGGGTTCCTTATCTTCAAGTACTTTTGAGCTGGTCTCTTTGTCATATCCCAAACCATTCTTGATATGAGGGGATCTTTGGACACTCATAATCTCATCCAACTTGCTAGATCATTTGATAAATTTCCAATTTAGGAGGATTTATGTCCTAGTCCTTTCTAACTATTTTCTAAGGGAAACTACCTCCTCCTCAATCCATTCACATCCATTTCATTTTTCTTCAGATGTTTTAGCTAAGTATCTTCAATATTCTTTTCTTCCTTGATTTTTAGAAGAAAAAGTGCCAAATTTTTAGAGATACACTTCTTTTTTCAAAGTTTGTCAACATCTCTTTCTACATCTTTTTTCCTTTTGATTAGCCTTTTAATTTATTCTAAAGAAATAATCAGTTCACTATCCAAATATACTTCAACCATTTCTTCATCAAACTCAACATGTTATTTTTCTAATGTGTCTAAAAACATGATCATAGACTCTTTTGTATTTCCTTTAGATTCGTCCTCATTAGAGGATTGTTCATGTTCATCTTTTGAGTAAGTATTATTATATTGAGTAGAAAAACTCTTATTTTTTATATTCTTATCTTTTTGTACTTTTATATACGTATCCTTATCTTTGTGTTCATTCTTCTTTTTCTTTTTTGGAAATTTAGATCCATAATGACCTACTTTATGACAATTCAAACATTTAAAATCCAACTTAACCTTTTATTTTCGAAATCACCTCTTCAATTTTCTAACAAAATTTTTATGCTCTTCATGAGATCCACAACTTGAATCATCTTGATCTTCTTTGGAATTTTTGCCATATTTCAAGGTTGTCCTTGTTGATGTAGTTGTGATTTATGTAAGTCTCATTTCATAGGGAGTTAATGTTCCATGCAATTGATTCAATAATAGAATGTTGAGCTCTCACATTTCCTCAACAGTTTCTGAGCCACAAAAAATCATTCATTATTTCTTCAAGTCCTCTTATTTTTTTGACTATTTCATCCACTCAAAGGAATAATGTTCTACTTACTCATTGTCATGCATCTTAAAGTATTCAAGCTGCAGTCTATAGCCATTAAGTTTATCCTTCTTTAATTCAATGTCTCCTTCATATTAATTACTCATCTTGTCCCATATTGCATTGGTAATGGTGCATTGCATAACTTTGACCAAATCAGATTCAGGCACACTAGTAAGGGGAGCATTATTTACATTTTCATTATATGTGAAACCAGTCTTATCATCTTTGTTACTCATTATAGGTGGATTTGTATAGCAAATTTGTACTATGTCCCATACATCTACAGCAAGAGACTGTAAGTAAGTCCTGATTCTTTCCTCCCAAAATGCATAGTTTGTTTTAGTAAAGACATGAACCTTAATGATTTTCCTTCCATCATGTATAGAAATTATATTGGATCTACCTTCCAGTTATTAGATTATTGTTGAAGTAACTTGGATCTAGTACCAGTTGTTAGAAACCAGGAAAATATTGTGAGAGTGGTTGAATAGGTATTTTAAAAACTCTAAAAATTATTTCTTAAAAGTAAAAGTACTCAACTATAAAGTAATAAATAGAAGCACATCAATCTCAGAAAGTATGAACCCAAAATATTAACATGGAAACCCAACTAGGAAACACCATAATTTATTTTTGGTTATGATGCAAAATAGACCTCCAACATCAAATTACATCAATTTGTGTAGGATACAACCTACAAAAGGATCCAACCTCCTTTTTCTTTTGCAATCACAAACTTGTTGTTTTTTTACAAGAACCAACCTCAAGGAAGCACCAACTCCCTGTTGTGCAAGTATCTACTTGCACAACCTTTTAGATCCTTCTTTCATAAATTTTCAAACTCATATCTGAGGCTTCCTTCTCATAAAATATTACCTCATCAATTTCTCCATCTCAAAACTACCCTTCATCCCAACACATACGTTTTTGTCTCTATTAATGTTTTTTTTTTATCTTCAATGTTGTCTTTGCTTATAAGCCTTTACAACTACTTCTATTCTTATTTCATTTTCTATTTTAAATGTTATCTTGCAATTAGGCTTCATATATATTTTAGATTAGTTACTATCCTAACTATTTCTTCATCTACTGTCATATGTATGTTCCTTAATTGTTCAATTAGTTAACTCGTACTTCAACAATTTCTATTCTAACCTTGCATATGAATAACAGGTTTTACATTCCCAATTAAAACAAAACTCTAACTTCTTCAACATGTTTGTCCAAATTTGATATTCATGATGAAATTTTTATTTTTCTAATTTTGGTGCTAAAATGACAAATTCATTATTTTCACCAACTACTCCTTTTCACATAGGACAACAAGCCCCAAACCTTAGGCATTAGTATAAAAATGGTGTTTCATAACTTTCCCAAATGACCAAATCACAAAAACATGTTCTTAATTGTCTAAGAGAAAAATACTTCTATTGATGTCATGATAGCATCATCGTTCCACATGGTGTCCTTTCTGTGATGCCATGTATCACCCTAAATTAGCCAAATTTTCCATTGAAAAATCCCAATTTTTCCTACCATGTGTCACTTGTTGTAATTTTCCATGTGTCCATTGATGTCTAGAATAGATGTCACACATCCTGTTGCATAATTTACTAGACTACCACCTATGTTGGATAGCCACATCAATGTTGATCAGATAAAATTTGGTATCCAACACATTTATGTTATTACTCTTTTTCATGCCTTCAATAACCCTGGATGATCAGATACACCCTTCCATGCAAAACCAAGAAAATTTCAAACTGTCACCTAAAAGACGATCAATGTAGATTTGGATCTCTACCTTCATGTGGAACTTCAATCTTCTGAGACATTGACAAAAATCTCTCTCTCTATCACTTGAATGGCATCCAAAGCAATAATGAAAAACTAGATTATTCAGATACAAAAACTTCCAAATACTTCGAACTTCTAAGACATGTCAATATGAATTCAACATCTCATTCTTTATATTGTTAGCTAACCAGGTTTCACCTTGAATTTTCCGGATGCCCCAGATTCTTTGAATCCTTCTTTTATTGTAAACTATTCCTTCACTTAAAACACTTTTTTCTCCCTGATACTTGGGATTTTGACCAAGTGTCATATGTTTTGGAGATATCTCTGAGAGGACCATCCAACTACAAACTTTACAAAAGAATTTAACAATTTACCTATAGATAAAATTCCTTCAAATATAGGCTACATCTCATCATCAAAAACTCCCATAAACTTTTATTCACTTGACATTAATTAGTAGACTAGCTCCGCATGAACTTCCCCACTCATTTTGTTCATTCACCCCATTGTGTTGAGTTGAATTCCATTATATTTATTAATCTCTTGGATGACCTTTGTAGGTTTACGAGACTTATCATTAAATTTTCTCCAATAGATCAACATCTGCCAACACTAACTCATTAACTCTAGGGATTTTCTTTAGAGGCCCATTACCTTGCTTTTTGTTTTCATGATTGTTGTTGTGCCCTGCATGTTGCATTAAATTTTAAATATTTATCCCTAATGGCATTGTCACTACTCTAAGTCTTCAATTTCAACACATATATTTGCATTATGTTGCTTTATATTGGCACCTTGTTATATGTTATTACTATTGGTGAGCTAGCTCACATCTAACCATGGGGGCTTCACTCAATCACCCTATGACATATCAGTTACATTCATGGCATAGTAAATAATACCCTTAATTTAACTACATAATGGAAAATGCCTCTAAAAATCACATTATTTAATCCCCTACAAATGCGAACCTAGTAAACCTTCCCATTTAGAAAAACCCCTACTTTCACTAAATATTGTAGTATTCATTTTGTCATTAACATTTTTTATACCTATTTATATTTTTTCATTAACTTTGAGCTCCATTTTTATACTTACCAATGCAAAAACCCTTTACCCCCATCATATTCTCAATATATCATGTCATTTTTTCCTGAATATATATCCTCTAATATGAACACACGTGGTATGCTATGGCTCGCCCAATGAAGCCCTCACAAATATAAAAATAATTTACATTATTTGCCACTAAGAAAATGGTGTCCTTCATGATCAAAAAACAACTCCTTTAATCACACCATGGGGATCTGTTCTGAGTGATCTAAATGTTCTAGAAAAAATTGAAAACCAAAGACACTTATTACACTTATTCAACATTTTTTCGAAGTCTCTAGTTTGAGCTTATCTCAATGACCTCTCTACATATTTAAGAACTTATTTCAATGGGCCTTCTTTGTTGTAGTTCCATGTCCTCTAGGGTGATATTGTTTCATGATAAGAAAAAAATAGTTCAACAATAATTTTTACTTGTAACATGAACTAGCTACATTTATAAATCCATTTATTTTTTCATGTAACTATGATGTTTATAGATCAATGATAGAAATGATATGTGGATATCCACATGGTATCCTTTTATTCATCCTTTTTACAGAAATATTCATAAGTACACATGTTTTAACGTAGAATTAAGGTGACATGGATTATTAACAATATAACCCTTGGAATAAAGTAAATGATTATGAAACATCCTCTTCCTTCATTCGATACTCTATCCCACATTGGTTCAAGAGTTCAGTCCATGGTGGTTTAATGCTCCTAATTACAAAACATGAAACTTTGCCAACAATAGAACATCATAGTGGTGTATCCTATTACCATATTAATGGAATAATTGTTGTACCAATGCTATATTTACTTAAGTCTCTTGTATATTGAATTTTTATGTGGCCATCTTCATGGATTTGTTTTTGATTAGAAATAAAGTCAAACAAATAAAGACGTGGTTCAAAAAAATGAGTTTCGTAATATACTTTATACACTTTATCCTACATTAATCTTAAAATTTCATTTTCAGTAGATTAAAATTCATTACATACTATCAAGTCTATGCTACGAATAATATTCATCTTAAAATACTTCGCACTAAAATAACTATGATAAAATTACAACTTACCTTTTCATTTGCTTAGAATATTTAAAAACTGCAATGCTTTATTTTATCCTTATTTGAAGTAATGTAATAAGATAAGGGTCATTTATTGACCTCTTTTTAGTTATTTGGAAAATCTATCTTAACTCACTTATCAATTTGTAGGTGGGACAACCATTACTAGCTATTATTTGTGAATGTGGACTAACTCATTATCATTACACTTTTCTTTTTATTTAGTGGGAAAACCTATATTAACTCAATTGGTGATTGGTAGTAGAAATAACCATCACTAGTTATTATTTCTGAATTTGAATTGACACATTATCACTAACTATTATTTGTGAATATGTATTGATTCATTATAACTAGTTACACCAAAGGCGTTCTCTTTATGCCATTTCGTGTGATGACACTATTCACTGCATTGAAACAGTGAGATTACATTTCTTCCTCCTTCGTCCTATTAAAACATAACATGTGGAATGTGATTTCTTATTTATCGTACTCCTCCTTAAGATTTCGTCTCAACTTTCAGCACATCCTATGCACTGGTTACGGCTGAGAAAACCACATTGCCGTAGATAGCCAGAAACTTGGGTAGCCTCCCTGGTATCTACAACATGGATTTGAGTGGATAATTGCTAATAGGGATGTTACCTTTTTCTACTGAGTTCATAGGGGTATTGGGAAGGAGGCTTTAATTGAATATGAGTTACTGTGATGAAATATATTTCTCAAATCCCATTGCATAGAAGAAACATGAAATAATAATGAAGTCAGCATCAATGTTGATACAAGTTGGGTGAGCAATTTTACATCTAATGTTGTATGTGTATGTCATCTGTGTGACTTCATTGTGAAGAATTCGATGAAATTGATTATCAAGTGATGCAACTGCAATTTTGTTGGAAGAAAATGCAGAAGAAGAAGCTCCGTCGATTATAAGGTGATCCAACTCAAATTTTGTTGAAAGGCAATCTAGAAGAAGGAGTCATGTCGTGTTGTATGTGTCATTCGGCAATCAAAATGGGGATGACCAAGAGCAAGAAGCACACCATGCCGACGATATTTTTTTTATAAAATAAGGGTGAGGGGCCTATGCAGTGGTGGAAGAGCCCACCCAAGCACATGATGTCGTGCCAAAAAAATACGAAACTCCAAGAAAATAGGCCTTTTTCCCACCGACCGCTCGTCACAGCACAACAGAGCATGTGACCACCACTTAACAAAGCCCAATACACATCCAAGTGCTATTTTAGCACTAGTTCTCTTGGCTTTCCTGTGGAATTCTCAGGAAATCCAATCTTTCAACATGATTGAAAGTGTATATGTTATTACAGGGATTTTGGGTTTGATATTAGGAATTCTTTCTTTCTTCACAACGAAGGAAAAGCACCCAACTCGCACATTGTTTCTACCTTGGGCTGTAGGAGGCTTTATCATGAGAATTTTGTGGTTTTACATAATTTCTAATGAGTTTGTGGCTCTGTTGGTTTCTTTCGATACAATCCTTGACATATCCCCATTGCTTCTAGCTCTAACAATGTTGTCTGGGGAATTCTATGGATGATTTCACATCAAATATTTCACTAGCATTAAATATTCATGATGGATGTTCAATACAATTGTTGGATTGGGAATGGCTTTAGTGTTAGGGGCCTCGATGAACCAACCTTACTTCATGATTCCAAAGGATGCTAGTTTTTTTTACACATTAGGATCCCTTTCAGTTGGACTTATATGGGCACTGTTTATTTTGCCAAGGAGTGGTATGTGCCCAACCATGTTAGTGGGAATCAACCTCTTGATAGTGCATGCATCATTTTTGCTCAGTAGGTTGGTAAAAAATTTTGGTTTTCTTCAATATGTTGGCATGTTGTGAATCCAAATTGAGGTATTCTCGACTTGAGATCAATTTTCAATATTTGTATTGATCATCATATTTAATTTGTTTATGATTATTGTCTATGTAAAAAAAAATGTGTCATACATGAGAATATCTAGGTTTCCTAATTCTGGGGTTGGTTATTTTAGACATCAGCAAATGCTGAAATTTATATTTATTAACTATTGAAAAAGATAAAGGAAACTTCTTATGTCCCAAAAGACTAACCTCACCGAGTTGCTCCACAACAAGGAAAATAGAATACTTCTGCCCCATCTAGTCTAGTAACAAATGAAAAAAATAATTTCAATACAGAGAAACACTCTTTGGGATTATTATCTTTGTGAGCATGGATGCCATCTGAACTTCAAGTCATAACAAGTAAGAAGTTACTTCACTATTTCATCTGAAATCAATTATTGGTTGTTCTAAAAATTTGCAAGATTTTGTCGGAATGGAAAGGATAGAGCAATTGGAAAAGTCCTCATATTAGAAATATGCAAGGGAAAAACAATTATATCAATGAAAATGTTATTTCTTGTTTTGTATTTTGTCAAATTTGATGTGACTAACTCTAATCTAGTGATGGGCAATGCGTGATTATGGATATCAAATTGCTATCTCAGCAAATATAAAACTTCAAACATTATGTTTTTTTGTTTTCTTCTATATTTGCAAGATTTTGTCATAGGGGAAATATACAGAAATTGGATAAGTCCTTATATTGGAAATATGCAAGGGAAGAACAACTGAATCAATCAAAATATCATTTCATATTCTGTCTCTTGTGCAATATGATGTGGCTTAGTGCAATCTAGTGATGGCCATCACCTAATTATGGATAACAAATTCCTATCTCAACAAAAGTACAATTTCCAATAGTATATGTAATATGCAATTGGGAAAGTATTATGTTCGCAATTGGTTAAAAAAGGCATATATATATATAACGAAGAAATGTTATATATAGTTTGTTACAAAAGGGTAGATATAATGGATTTTAAGAAAGATCATTAAGTTTATCATAGTAATACGTTGAAAGTGTTAGTTTTGTTTATATAATTTTAGAGGTTAATAAATTTTTTTATAATAAATTAAATTAGATAAATATATTAATTATAATTTTATGGGCTATAATTATTAACTCATGTATGTGCTATATATGGTTTTAATTTAAAATGATTTGGGTGATAACTATAGGAAAGAAAAAGAGAGATTTACGTTGAGTATAAGTTATATAGTACATAAAAAAATATTTAAGTTTCGGCGTAATGATGAAATAGATTGAGTTAAGAATAAAGGAAAAAGAGAGTTCGTTGTATATTTTTCTTTTGTTTATATTTTTTTAAAGTTTCGTTGACGAAGGTGAAATTAAATCAAATTAAGCCATATATAAAATACTTCAATTTCACTTTAATTTCCACTTTAATCATTAACTCTATATCTTTTACTTGATTATTACCTTCCACATTCTCCTTTAGTATTCTTTTAGAATTCTGGATGCAATTACTAGTTATTAGTTATTATTTGTAAATATAAACTGAACCATTACTACTATTCAATAAAAATAATATTTCTCAAAAAACTAGATGATACCTGAAAATTTTCAGACAAACTTTCATTTCCATTAAATACTTTTGAACCTCCAGCAACTAACCTATTTCCTTAATCTATTTTCTTGGGTTTAGAAAACATATTCTTAGACCAATCACACCAACACAATTTTTTATATATATATATATATTCCTTAGCACTTTGTGCATTAGTAAAACCTTTGATTAATCTCGTATTTTCAAAATATCTCGTTCATAACAGTACCCTGATGTTGTAGCATATGTGACATTCATGGTTGACAACTGCGCAAGCTCATATTCCGAAGTCATGAACGCGATTGATGGCTTTCTTATTCCCTCATCTTTATCAGCTCTAGAGTCTTCTCAAACTATGAGGGTGTTAGTGGATTCTATTTTTATTATAACTTTAATGAGGTGGGAACAATTACAAAGGCACTGGCGTTCGGTGATGTATTCGCTTGATTCAATTTCGTTACGATTAAGGGTCAGTAAACAGTAAGGACGGTAATTCAATTAAAAAAAGTTATTAATAAATAATTTAGGGAAAGTAATGTAAATATTAATTAGTAATTATAGTAGAGAACTGTTTCATTCTCAAAACAATTGTGGTAATAAATTTTAGAAATATTTATAATTTATAATTAATTATTTTCAGGTTGTAATTAATATAAAAATAATTAATATTTATTGAAAAAGGTTATATTTAATTTTTAATGTATTTATTATTAGAGCATAATAGTGAGTTGACATTATTGAATAGTTGTAGTTTTTTTAACAAAAACTTATTTATTATTAGTAAAGAAGATTTATAATCAATTCTAAAGTTAATTACTATTAATACATAAGAGTGTATTTTTTATTTACATATTTATTATTTGAAGGATGAATATAATACTTTACTTTGAAATTAGTTACTATCGATGAATAGTTATAGTAGTTATTTTCAAAGGTAGTTGTCACTCTGTCTTAAAGTAGGATTATAGCAATCTATTTGTCCTTTATTATTATTAGTTTATCTTTGAAATATACAAAATGCAATGATAATCTTAGAAATAAATAACATACTTTTTAATATTTGATAGGACAACAAATTCAATGTCTTGTTGCAACCTTTCCATAACACAATATGTATAATTATATAAAGGTTTATGTGGACACTATTCACCAACAATATCGAAGGTTCAGGATTCGTGTCATGAGCTTGATTTATTTGTGTCCTTCTCTTCATGTCTATGGAGGTGTTCTAGGCACTGAGTACCATTTTTCTTATTACTAATGAATCTTATCCTTCTTGTTTGCTTTTATATATCTAACTCTACATTTCGTTCATCTATAGTTTGGCTTTAGGAATCTTCATTTATAATTAGTTGAAAATGTTCAATCAATAATATTCACAAGGAGAACAACTTAAATCTATTTGCAATCCTTGTACAATGTACATCTATTTCTTGGTGTAAGGTAGTCTTGTGTTTTCTCATATCCATTGGCTTCCTTCACTATACTTATAATTTATAATTACTAAATATATATTCAACTAATATATTCTAATTTATTTATTTTCATCTATATATATATATATAATATATATATATATATAAAGCATTCAATATAGTAATAAATATTTACAAAAAATAATATTATTGTTATTTTTTCTCTAGATGTATGGCACAATTAAGTCACCTTATAGCACTTGTTAGTCATGAGAATAAATATAGTTAAATTGAATAAAGGAGGTCACTTTAATTTAGTTCTTATATGATCCTAGAAATCAATTCCTTAGATAAAAACATCTAATCATCATTACTTGATAGTAGCCACTTCTTGGGTAGTTACACTTAATTTGGGTACCTACTTAATAATCAATTTCCAAGCTAGTTCCACATAACAAGGGTGACTATCCATTGCAAACTTGGTTAATTAAGAGGTTACCAATACCATACTTAATAGGAGAGACCATGTAATGGATGAAGGTGGCAATAAAGGTCTAGGATAGTTTTATTGATTGAGGCAGGTCATCCAACACATTAATGTAAAATTCGTTTCCCAAGCGAAAGGTAATAATGTATTCCCATGCTAGGTACACATGTTCATGAAAATTATCGTTTGGGTTAGCTACTGAAAAGTATTGACATTGGAAATATCATTTGGATGCATAATGTATTCAAACCATAGGTAAATGACTATGTGTAATTAGGGTCATATCATCATTTCAATGGTGGTGGTATTCAACTCCTTTATTGAGTATTATTAATGAGGGTGATTATCATTGAATAAGACGGTATTTAATATCGTCGTTGTCAACTTTTAACGATGGGCATAGTTATTGCAAACTTCATTAATGAGAGAAACTATTATTGGATGATAGTGGTAGCCAATTCACGTGTTAGCTATTATTAATAAGGAAAATTATAGTTTGGATGAGGATGGTAGCCAATCTATATGCTAGCTATTATTAATGAGGGTGACTATATGGATGGCCTCCCTCAATAAATTATCCTATTATTAATGAGGGTGTCTATCATTTAAATGTGGTTTATATTCAATCAATAGCATAATTGTTCTTAATGAGGGGAAATATCATTGTATGAGGATGGGGGTATTCAATTCCTAGTTTGGCTTCCCTGTTTAGATAATGGATGCATGTATACAACCTATGTAAAATTAAATTACTAAACCAACATATTCTACTTTATTATCACGGTTATGTTGTTCTAAATGGGTCATTTATAATTTTCTTCAATTATATCTTTTTTTTCTTTTTCTTCTCTTTTTTTTTGGCATTTGTATTGCCATAAATTTGTACCTGGTCACAATATATGCTTAGGAAACATGTTTCTTGTTTCTTATCCTTTCTCTTCGTCATATACTTACTATGGATAGCCAAAACTTTTGAGGGACTACAAATTTTCACAATATTCATTACATTCCTATATGGATACATCCAATAGTAACTTCCTAATAAAAGAAAAAAATTCCAGCAATACATATATCATTTCAAATCATCCTCCTCCTCGAGTGGCCTATTGAGGTCTCGACACTGTTTACTTCCATCCAACTTCTAGTGTGGGATTCGTTTATGGTGGTGCACAAAAGTAGGTATTTTTCATGTAAGGTTGCAATCTGATTGCAAAGTCCCTCTAACTCATGCATTTTTGTGGTTGGCATATATTCAAAAATTTGGATCTCCTCCAACACATTTACACTAGTTTTCATCCACTCCTATTGTCTCATACCAATCACTGTCATATCCAATTGGAGGGAATCCATTTTCTACACCAATTTAGTAACCTCATTCCTTACATCTACAGTTGGATTCCCTTTTGTGACTAATGTCACCCATATCTTTATTTGTACCTCCCCACACCTTAATTTGTCATGATATTGAATACTCAAAATATTCAAGTCCACTGTTTCCAAACTCATCCTTCCCTACCTCTAATTTTTCCAAATAAAGGGAACTTTTCAATGTCTCAATAGTTCAATGTCTCCACTGAGACTTGATCCTCACTACCAATCCTTGGCACAAGGAAGGCCCATAAATTAACCTATGACCCAAAGGGATTTAGATATGTCCAACCAAAATCCACACTATGTTTCCCTAAATTCCCTAGTCAATGGGACCAATTTGAAAAATTGTATAGATATCAAACATTCATTATTGCAATAGAATCCAAACCAAGGTGACCCTTCATGAGTATATTCCATGCTAGTAATGTAAATATACACAACTTAAACCTTGGAAGGACACAATCCCCATGCCGTGACTCCCACCCACCATATCCATAAACATGTAGCTAAAAAATATGCCAATCATGCATGCTAGTTATTCCAAGCAATAGACAAGGATATCAACCAACCTGGAAGTTGAATGTCTCATGGGAATATACCACACCAGATAGATTTCTATTACATGGGACTTGCCAAATTATTAGACACATCCCCCAAATTTTCCTAGCTAAAGTCCGTTATTATTCTTCATCTTCTTTAATTCACATTTTGTCTCTGAGATATCATATGAGTCTAGTTTCAATGTAGTATAATTATTGATAAGTTCGTCTCCTCTTAATGCATTCATATCTGAATATAGAGGTAGGATGGCATATCTGTAATGTGTCCCAGATATGAAGAGGGATTGATCTCATTTATGTCTTATCCAAGCACCAAATTTAATTGGGGTGTAGTGAAATCCATTGGACCCCCTTCCCAATTTTTAAAATGGATCCAAACCCCAACCATATGATGTTCTATTTAATAATTCTTGAGTAAGGTAAATCAAACTTCCTTCCTTAGGGATAAATTTGTCCTTTTGGGTTTTGGTGGAGGCCACCACTGCAAGTAGTTATTTATTTCTAAATGTCGTGCCTAAACTTGCTAGGTTTAGTTCACACATTTATCACCTTCTTCATTTTGACTTCTAAGGATATAAATGCACTCATTTTATGGGATGTCCTTTTGGATGCTCCTTATTACATTCAATAGGTTCCCCATATGCTTATTCCAATGTGATATTCTTTTACATAAGTGTTGAATGATAATCAACGAGTCTCCCTAAATCCTAATGTAGGACACTTGTGAAGTTATGTCCACTAATAGACCTTCTAATGGCATATATCAATGATATTTTATATTAGATGTGTTGTTTTGAGTATCAATTTCTAACATATATATAATTTAAAAATATATATATATAAACCAATAAAAATATGTTGACTTCTTATCTTTTTTTTATGAATATTTACTGAAAAAGAAGTTTTATATTCAATATTCATGACCTCTTTCTTTTAATGGGTTGTGACTTCCTCTTTATAATGATGTTTAAATTCAGTTTTTTTTATAATCTATCTAAATTTATTCGATTGCCATCTTCTTGTTGGAGGTTCTGGAGTGGTCATCCTTGTTAAATTTTGTTAATACTTTTCTCAATCCAAAGGTTATAAAGCATTTAACTTCTACCTTTGTAGAATCAAAAGGTTCATTTTTATTACATGTTGTGAAGCATGGTCATGTTTATGCTCATGGAATTATAAGTTAAAGAGAACAATAAACTTATGTTACAATGGATTATTCGTAATGCCTTTATTAATGTATTTTAGAATTCAAATTAAAAATGATTAAAGAAAATCCAACTTGGAGGGTGTTTATTCCACAACCAACATACAAGAACATGTGTCACATTTTTCTTCAACACTTCACTAAATCTTGTAGAAAGTAACTTTACACATATATCTCTAGAAAAAACCTAATCACCATGATTCAACATTCTTACAACCAAAAAAAAAAACAAGCAATGTACTCTAAATAAAATCGATAGAGAATTGAGATCCCCAATGACCACTTTTCACTGAACCAAATTTCAAATCTACAAATAAAGACATCAACAAACAAAGGACAATAACATCAACAAAAAAAATCCAAGCACAATTCAAAGAATCTAACACACACACAACTAATATATGTATACCTTAAAAAATTGGAACATTTGAACTCCACTCTTATAAAATCATTCCAAGAAATAAATAAATTCTTACCTAAATATTAGTGATTTATAGCTCTCCCTATGGCATAGTTATATCCCTTACTATAAATATTCCACCTTTCCCATGGTCAACAAACTTAACAATTTGAAAATATAAGTGTTTGTTAATGGGATTGAGTCACTACAAATTCCCTCCCCATGTTAGGAAACTAATGTAAGGGATGTGGAGGTATGTGGAGGCTAATTCGCCAGGATAAATTATGAATTTTGCTTGAATGTTTATATATCATAGTTGTAATATATTATAATTTTCATCAAAAAATTAAAAAAAGTTCTAGAAATCGTTGAAGGGAAATTACGGATGAAACATTTTCCTGATTGGATAGTGCTGATACATTAAGACAAACCAACAATAGAGAAAGTAACTCTTTTTCCTAATATTAATCATCCAATTTCATATGTAAATATGAGACTAAAGGAATACACCTTAGTCCCATCCAACATATCTACTCATTCCAACTACATCTATCTCCATATGATGTTATTTCATTGAATAGCTTACATAAAATCAAGCAAGAAACACCTTTCACATTCTTTCATAAAAGAATAAATTAAGTCAAGTATGAATCAAGTCTTAACCTAGTAACTCAAGCTTACTTAGAGGAACAAAATCTCATCTAGTGTACAAGAAAAATACCTAGACATAGATATTTTAGAGGGGAAGAATGTACATCTATATTTCTGAAATTCAGAATTACAACAAAGATGATTTATGTTCAAATCTATTTTTATATTCCTAGCTCCATGCCTTCGAATAATTCTCCTTATCCATAACTCATCTCCATAGAACATGCATAATTTGTAATAGTATCACAGTAAGATAAGAAACATAGGTCTAGCCTAGGCCATGATCACACTATTGTTGATTCCCAACACTCAAAAATTACAAGAACCTATAGATGGACTTTTATTATAATGGCACATGGATGCATTAAGATAGACTCTTTAATCTCTAGCCTCTTCCCTTAGCTTAGGTTTCTTCTTATAAACTCTTTCAATAACTAAGAATAGACATCATGGAATGTGATTTGTTGGGATGGGTTCCATGCACAACTATGATCATTTTCCAACCCATTTCTTGTTGATCTCTTCTTAAATTTCAATTTATTAAGTGTCTAGGGGGTGAAAGTAGGTTTTCTATAGGAATCACATGACTAGCCACAATTATTCTATGAGGAAATCACATTTAGATGTTCTTTTACTATGAATGAGAAAGTGTACATTCCTTGAAGCACATTTTATATTCATAACATCTGATCACATGTTTGTGTAGCATATGTTTCTAAATATAATTGTAATAGATACCCCCTAATGTACGAGGTTTAAAGAGGAACTCATCATTGAAATGCATTCAAAAATAGATAGTGATAAGTGGAATATTGAGTAAATTTGTAAATCAAGGAACTATGAATAACCTACAATAAAATATAAACGAATTAAATAGAGATCATCATTGGAATAGAAAAATGCATGCCTCAATATATGAGTAAACATGGTAACCAACAATACACTATGAATCTATGAAGTCAAATTCCATGCCATGACAAAATACATTATACATTATGGATTCATATCATATAAAATATTATCACCACTAACAAATACAATGTGGATCTATGTATTAGGAAGATACTTAGAATGAATGAGAGTGAAATACGATATTCAAAAATATTTATTTAATAGTGATACAATATTTACATAGCTTAGGAAGTAGCATTGATAGAGAGTTCCCCTAGCTCAAGGTCATCAATCCAAAGTCAACAATCACATGAATATACATCATGAGGATTAACAACATAATGTTAAACATGAGAAAATAATTCTAACTATGAATGATTGATTAAAAAAACGTAATGTAACCCACTTATACTAAAAATGGACCCTTAGGAACATACTATGATCGATGAAATAAAGGATACAATATAATTTTTTAATTGAAATAAAGGGTATGATGTTTAAGACTCATTGAATAAATTAAGTGCATGTCATTGATGTAAACCCACTAACAATTACTACGAATATTTTCGCTATTGTGTCAACCTATGAAGGTAATATCTAATTTGTATATCGTGTTCCTGCATAATTACCTAGTGTGGATAGAAAGACATGAATTGAAAGGAGATTATTAATGTATCATATATCATTAAGCAACACAAAATGATATCCGAGATATTTGGTGAAGAAGTCAATCACCAAGTACAAATTAAGACATGTATGCCCAAATTGAAAAGTCAATATTTTTGTAGAATTATCAACTTGAGATCAAATTCACTAGAAAATATAGCATTACAAAATAATGACATTTGAAACCTTGACTCAGAAGGACCTGTACCATAATTCAACAATGCAGTGAAAAATGAATAACTGTCCATAATCACTAGAATAATAACTAGTTAGAGGATTAAATACCTCATAATCATAGTGCAACTCTGGACAAAATCTAAATATTAGGGGAATTTTGAGGTCTAAAATGGTTTTCCTAAGGAAAAGAGTAAAGTTATAGTTAAAATAGTAAAATAAGAGTGTTGAATTTTTAAAGAAAAAGAAATGGCACATATTTTTTTATATTGTATATTTAGCTTATATCCTTGTAAGTTTACTCAAATGTCGAGTGTAGATACTAGTTGGATGTGGAACTAAATTTTTCATCAAATACTTTCACACTCTTCATAGGTTTTGGTAGACCCATATTATAATAAATTAAAATACATGAAAAAAGTTTGTTCAACACACTTTTTTCACGTATTTTCAATTTTTCAATGTGGCTCTACTCAAAAGTAAGCAGAGTGAGTACTCATTGGTTATGGAATTTAATTTTACATCCAATGTGTGTCTACACTTGAAATTTTATTAAACCTACAAGGAGATAAGAGAAAAATATAATCATAAAAAAAAGTAATTTCATCTTTTCCCTCCAAAATATTATCCCCTGTGGAAGACATATAATATTGAATCCTATTGGTTTCTTTAAAGTTAATTTTGTTAGTACATACTTTTTAAGGCCCATATTTTACCTCAAAATTCCCCTAATGTACCAACTTTGAGAATAGGCACTAATGAACTCTCCATAGTAGATAGAATAAAAGTTAATTAGAGGAATAAGTAACTCTTAACTATGGTAGAACACTTAACAAAACGTAAATCCTAGATGTAATACAATCACATAAACATGTTGCACACTTGAGGGAGAAAATAATTGATGATTATTACTTAAACTAAACCAAATAAATATTAGAATTATTTCGCCCCTTAATCTATTGGTTATGTTTTCATTTCTTTTGTCCTTTCCATGTTTCTATCATAGAAAAAAGAGAGATCAAAGTATGTTATAATGGAGAAAACAAGTGGTTCAATGGGATGCAACTAAATTCTAAGTGCATGGAACAAACCTATGAAAAAAATTCCTCAAAAGTGATGACCAGTCATAGTTGTTTTCTCCAAGGATAAATGATCACGAAACAATGGAAAATGGATGCAATTCGAGAAACGTTAATAGTGATTGGAAAATCATGACAAAGAAAATAAAAGTGTAATAACATGCACTATGATGTAAGTGGAAATGAGGAAACAGCAACCATAAGTCAAAAACATAATGAGAACTCTTTTAGGATATGGCTATAAGAAGAGGAGAGAAATATTAGATCTCAACTTTTAAGTCATAGTATGGATAGATAAGATCTCCTAAGCCCATAAATAAATCTAACATGGGTTCCACATGGAAAGGTAGCAATTATAGTTTAGGTGATCCATGAATGGTAGGATTTATCATACATTTTATGATATGCAACAACGAAGAATACTAACCAGAAGGTATGGATGCTAACTAAGGTAGCCCACGAAAGGTCAGTTTTACAATACATGTTATGTATGGAATAATGAAGAGGACTAATTTCACGATTCACAAGTTGGTGGGTTGAAACATAAGGTAAAATGGTTAATAATGAAATGTCATAATATAAGGAAAAACATATTGCCATAGATGAGATCAAAACACATAAATCATGGCTCCATGAAGATTGCTATAGAAAATAATGAAGAGAATATATCCAAACTCCTATATACATGTTCAACAACACTAGTATAGAACTTAATAAACCCAATATAAACCTTCAATCACAAATTGTTCTCTCTAAAATATTAAAAGCAAAAACCTTAAAAATATAATATTGTGCAAAGAAGTGAGTAATATTACTACTTATATATAATACTTCTTTAGGTAGATTCCCTTGTGTGGCTCAGATCAAAGATTCTTATAATAATCAATGAATTCATGGGATCTTTTTGACAACATGAATCACACCATGTTTGATCCAGAAACTTCTATCGATATTTTCATGGAGAGTTTGTCACAATAGAGTTGATAAATCTATATTTAAGAATTTGAAATATACATTATTAGGGCTTATTTTTATTTACATTTATGGATATGAGTATTATAGTTAATTGTGTAAGCATGCAAATTAAAATTATGGAGAAAATAGATAACAATGAAATCAAATCTCATAAACCATTATTGACACAATATATCACCTATGAAACCCTTTCCTGGGAAAACCCAACTGGAAGGTGAGGTTGATTTCTCTCTTTCTTTGCATAGAAAATGACTATGAGTATAAAGTAGTATGGGCTATGGCTCATGGGATACTACAATGCAAAATTCATATATGTTTGATAAGTCTCCTATCCCTCTCAATTGTTTTTCTCATATATGGAAAAAATTGATTCTAAAATAATGGAACCCCTTTTCCTCCTATTGGCTCAGTTATCACACAACCCGATAGCCTACTGATGGTTTAGTTTGACTACCTCAACTTCTCACCAAAGTTACAATACATAATATTCTATACCGCTCATCATTATAATCACATGGATAAACCATTTTCCATTAATAATTGGGACTGACAGGGTATTCTCTCGAATTATGATGGTGAAAACACGAAGGTCAACTTCTGAGTGGCGTAAAGTTTGCATATGGAATCTGATTGAGGTGATTATAGCGTCATTGGAAAGATATCTATCTGTATATTATGAAATAAAGGTGATATTATAAAAATTAAAATATTCATCCCCCCATAATTTAATTGATTCCTCAAAATTCACTAGGAAGGTTTGAGACCTCTATTCACCAAACTAGGTCCCATAGATAAAAATAGTTTTGTATGTTGATTCCTCCATGTTTTGCACT
>APFE030222349.1:0-11447 GCA_000404065.3 Pinus taeda
TTAGGGTTATAGTTAAGCTACACACCAAATTGGTGTATAAGATTCCTTTGTAAGTGGAACAATTATGTTATTTCACTCAATTTAAATTTGAATATGTGACCACATGAACAAATATTTTACAAAAATAACATGTTTTTAACCATTAAGCTTGTGATGATTTAATCTAAAATCACTACAAAACTTTATACATATCCAAAATACTACATGATAATTATGAAAGCAAACATCTATTTCAAGAAAATATATGTTATTAATAATTAAAATCATGATGATTTAATCCATAACATTAAACCTATAAAATTTCTTATAAATTACAAATACTATGCATGATAACTACAAAAATGTAATCAGAAAAAAGCTGGCAATTTGTGGACCAAAAAAGCTCACTATCCTTAGCTAACAATCGGAAAAGAGGGGTAGCTATCCTAGAAAAATTCTCAATGAACCTCCTGTAATAGCCCACATGTTCTAGGAACCCTCTTACTTCCCTTTGTGTTTTGGGTACAGGAAGGCACAAGATAACTACTATTTTGGTCGAGCCTACCTGGATACATTTGTCAGAAACCAAATGTCCAAGGACTACTCCTGCTTTTCACATTAATGTACATTTTTTATCACTCAAAGCAAGGTGAGCCCCTTGACAACGTAAAATATTTTTTTTTAAATTTTTTAGGGCTCCTTGGAATGAGTTACGAAACACTAAAAAATAATCCATATAGATCCCAACACACTCGATATCAGCAAAAATAACTAGCACAACCCTTTGAAAGGTGACTGGGGCATTACAGAGTCCAAAGGTAAGCACTCGGTAAGAAAATGTACACCATGGACATGTAAATGTGGTCTTATCTTGATCTGCGGGTGTGATCTGAATTTGGTTGTACCCACTAAAGCCATCTAAAAATGAAAAGTACCTTTTACCAGCAAGGGTATCTAGGATATATAAAATTAGCATCCAAGAGTTTTTGTAATTCTTCTTTTATAATATCTCTTAGCACGGGGTTCATGCGCCTTTGGGGTTGACGAATAGGTCAGGCTCCCTCCTGAATATAAATATGGTGAGTACAGGCTTCAGAAGGTATGCCTTTCATGTCCTCGTAACTCCATGCAAAGGCATCAAGTTGATCACAAAACAAATCAACAAGTTGCTCTCGTTGAGATGAGTCCAGGTTTGAATTGATATGTAAGGATTTTCCTAGACTAATTTCAACAAGAGTAGTCTTAGGCTTAAGAGTGTAGGAAGATGCTACTAAGACCACTGATGAGGAGGGTTGAGAATCAAAATTCCCTTAAAAAAACTGGATTAAAAATTTGATGAAACATGTCCAAATTAGGCATTGCGTCCAGGTTATTCAAGAAATCTCGTAAGTCACCCTCCTAAGTAGACTTGGTATGATGGTGGATCAAAGAAACAAGTTGAATCTCCTCACCACTGTTGTCATAATCTAACCACAAAATTTCCTTGAGCTCCTGAATAGATCTAGCAGGCGGGTATAAGGTGACTTTCTTCCTAGAGTCTCCATGCGAAATATAGATATCACCAAAGAGACATCCAATGTGAGGATAGGTTGTGGAAAGCTATGGTCTTCCCAGAATTAAGGGATGTCCACCCATAAGATTTTTTGGCTGAAGCACAATAAATTTCATCGAGTATTCCTAAGAATCTATGTAGACAACCACATCATCCAACACACCTTCTAGCTTGATTTTTGATTTGTCAGCAAGTTCAAGCACAATAGGGGTAGGACGAATATGGAATAACCCAAGCTGATCCATGGTTTGCCTAGTCATGGCATCAATGGCCGCACCCAGGTCTATTAACACATTGGGGACAAGGATATCGCCTATATGAACATAAACAACCGAGTTTCCAGGATCAGTGTACTTTTCCACTTGTGCACATCCTATCATTAACTCGGCTATTCGACCAACAAATTGAATGGTCTGAGGTTCTACTCTCTTCCTCCCTAGATTTTTGAGACAGAGTTCCCTAATGATTTTTGTGCACATGGGGATCTCTCTAATATCCTAAAGAAAAGGGACCTTTATGCAAATATTACTTAGCTCAGAAGCCAGACTAGATTCGAGGTCACTCCTCTCCATAACTAGCCTCTCCGGATAGGGAGGCTCATTTCAAGAAGATGGTAACTCTGATGGTGCGAGAATGGGTTGAATGGTGACATTGTTTTTTGAATGACCAGGAGTTTCCTCCTTCTTTTTCTTCTCAATGATCACCATGGGATGTTTTTGTTTTTCTGATTTGACTACCCTTCCCGATCTCAATTGAAGCTCATGTATCCCAACCGGTAAGGTTTGGTAAATAGGAGAAGGGTGCAGTTCAACAAAATGGATCGGTTGCACCGCCTTATTATTAGGATTTGGTACTAGTTGACCAGGCAGTTGGGGTGGTCGAAAATGTGATGGTAAAGGTAATGATGGCATCGGTTGACTTTGTTGAGGTAGGGGAGGAAAGGATGGTTGTGACATATGGTAAGGTGCATATGTAGGAGGATATGACAATATTTGTGCAAGATAGGACTGATGTGAATGGTTTGACCCTCTTCATCCTTGTTGCCAAGATTGAGGGGGTTTCCCATACAGATAATGGTTCCCATGCTACCAAGGTTGAGAGTGATGAGTGTTATAATAGGAATATGGATGTGCATTATGACCAAAAAAATGTAGTGAAGATTTGGGAACCATACCTGCACCTACATGAGGCCAAATTCTTCGTGCTCCCATAGCATGTAATGGTTCTGGTTCAGAATGATCTCCTTCAAGTACAACTTTTAATCCTGGTATGGAGGGGAATTTCTCGGTGGCATGGTTTTCTGCACAAATCACACATTTTAAATTAGCGGGACATTCTCTTAAAAAATGCCTTTTCCTACATTTAGGACAAAAAATGGACAAAGACTCTTGTTCATCTACCAATTTCTACTGAATTTTTAAAGAATCTATTTGGCTGCTAACAATATTCATTATTTCAATTTTCATATTGTCCATTTTATTCTCCAACCCAATAATCATAGCATTTGTAGATCCAAGTTTATTAGTTCTACTTCGATTTTCTCTACTGGATCTAGATTGATTCCTTGAAAACTTCCTGCACAAGTCACAAATTTGATCAAAACTTTTCTGAGCAATATCCCCTTGTTCTAATAAATTACAATTATACCTTTAATGTTTAGTAATTCCACATAAGAACAAGGTCCTAATAGTGCTTATGCCAAATTTATGTTTTGACCTCTGGAGGATGTATGAAAATCTCTCTAAGTAATCATCCAAGGTCTCATCATCACCTTGCACAATGGTAAATATCTTGCCTTGCATTTCTCTAGTTTTGCAATATTCCTAGTATTTAGTCAAAAACACTCTCTTCATTTGGTCCCAAGAATTTATAATTTTCCCTTCGAGTCCCATGAACCAGCACTTATCCTTGAGAGTTGCAGGTAATAAATTTAATTTCTGGGCATCTAAAGAGTAATCATAGCTTCTACATAAGATATCAAACTCAAAAATAAAAGAATAAGGATCTTCATGCACCTTACCATAGAAATGAGGGAGAGTCTATGGCGGAATGTTCTTCATTTGAGTAATTGTTTCGGAATCCACTATTGGAAATCCAAAGGTCGATTGTTCCTCAAGTACCTGATTCTTGTCAGTCTCCTCAGCATGATCCTCATGCTATGTCATTTTTTCTCCCCTGATCAAACCACTCCCGCTAAAGTGAGAAGTTTGACTATGGCTCAAATTGGTCTTTGGAGCACCACTAGTTTCCTTCTTCCCCTTCTTGGGATGTGGCACACTTGAACTACCATCTCCAAAATCCAAGTGGAAAATTCCTGCGTGATGAGTTTGTGTCTGTTTGGACTTTCTGCCTACAAAAGAAGATCCAATATGAGAAAAAAAATCGAATTTATTAGTGTTTCCTCGGCCCTTATTGGGCTTTGGACACTTACCCCTTTTAGGCATTCATCTTAAAATAAATCCAAAAAAATGACAAAACTTTTAAATTTACAAAAGAGAATATTAAATCATATGTTGCAAATGAATAAATAAATTAGCACTATGAAATCCTTCAACAATAGAAGAAAACTATAGAAAAATAAAAGAAGACTTACCCCTAATGCAAAGGAAAGAAAACAAGAAAGTTCTTACCAATATCTAGAAACGCCTCTCCAGTAATGGCACCAAAATGTTGAGTGCAGGAATTGCAGTTCAACAAACTCCTTTCAACACTTAATTTTTCAAAACGGGGTTTCGTACACTTCAAGGCGTAGCATAGGAAATGCCAAGAAATGATATGAACCTTCTCTAATTGTATTCCTACTTCTTTGATTACAAATTGCAGAATCAAAAGGAAAGATCACACGGAAATGAATACTAATAAACCTCTGGTGCTGAATGAAAATAATGTACTTTGCAGAAACTAAAATAAAGGAAACTCTCAATTCGTCATGAAAAATTTGAATCGATAAAATAACTATTTGAGATTCTCTTCAATATGGTTGTAAGACATAAGAATGAACCAACTAATCAGGATGTCTTTGTTCCTCAAGATTTTCCTTCGTGTACCAAGTTGTCGTTCATATACCGCAACAAGGTTCCTATACTAGAATGTTGTTCCTATATGAGAGTGAAGCTTCTATACTGGAAGTATATATATTGGGCCCTTACTGAAGATATTGAATTGCATACAAGAGCTCTGAGCCTTTGTACTAGAGCACTCTGTTCATGTGCTTGGAATGTCAATTCCTATACTAGAACAGAGGTTCTTGTACTCGAAAACTAGAGTTCTTGTACTTGGTTTCCAAATCATTTGGAAGAAATAAAAGAGTCTTAACTAACAAAATAAATGCAAGGTGAAAACAGAACTGTAAAGTGAACCTATATAAGAAAAATGAATCGTTAACTAATTACATGCTCGGAAATGAAAGGTGCTTTCACAACCAAAGGGAATTTCTATTGAAATAAGAAACCGTTTTACTTGGAAACTACTTTAACCTAAACATCAGCAAGCTCTTTCCTGAGATGGCTCTTCATTAAGTAAATTAGATCTGCACCCTTATACAAGTAATTGTTTTAACTCAGGGAATCCTTATGATAAATTCAGTATTAAGTCCATCAAGTAGTGCAGGTACAAATCCAAATAATGTAAGACTATTTTAGTGAAACCTTATTGACATTAATCAAATCTAAATCTGAACTTGATTATTGGAATATGCTTCACTAAAAAGCCAAACACTCTTTGCAGAAGAATAATAGACATGCAGAAATAGGAATGATTGGCTGCAATGAGTAAAAGAAACTTTCAAGTTGATGAAACAAAACACAACGATGCAGGAAGCTAGATGTACATTTACTTTGTAAAGAAAAGGCAGCACACATTTGCAGGAAAGAATGGAATAAAATAAAAGTAAATGCAATTGAACCACACACACACCTAGATCCGAATCACACAACTTGCAAGAAATTAAAGCCCATCATCTATAAAAGAATCTAAACATGATCTACTTCACTAACCTTGCATGAAAATAAATCTAACACACCTTTAATGAAGGGAGAACGAGTAGGATTGGCTGGGCCCTAGCCAACCAACTCATTTCCTTATAACGAAATAGGAAACTTCAAGCACTCAAATGGAGCATCACAATGATATCGAGACAAAGAACTTCACAACTGTCATTTTCCTTTGTATTAAGTTTCAAAAAGAGAAAATACACATCATGGATCCCTGATCCAGCCCAGAAATGGCGATACTCAGAAATTATAGTTGGTAGAAAAAGTTTAACACAACATCGCTCCCTAACATCTACAAAGAAACCCTATTAAATACATGCTTCGGCTCTTGGCCACAACAAAAATATAAAAACACGATATATTAAGCCTTTTGGCTATTTGCAAAAGGTCTAAACAAGGGTTTTGTAGCTGAAGTCCAACCTTCATATCCTGCCTTCTTCTCTAAGCACCGAGCCCAGCAAGGAAACTAATCTCTTAGACAAGAAATACGCGCGGTCTACTGAGCTATCTCGACCATAAGTGGTGAGTTAAACAAAAATTAACAGTTGCCTCAAAAGTGCAGGAATGCTGACTGGTAAAAGCACGATTCTTGCACCAACCCAATCTCTCACATGGATTAACACTTTGGTTCCATCAAATTACTTAAGAAAGGAATATGTTAGTTCCAAAGACATTTTAAGATATAAAACCTATAAATTTAATGATTAAGTACATATATAACCTTTGAATATGAAAAACATAAGAGGAGTGCAAGAATGTGTGCAATTGGGAAAAAGTACAAGAATAGATAGGCCTTCAAGGTTAAAATAGGGGTTAATGTGGTATGTTTGGGATAGGATAGAGACCAAAAAGTAGGACAATTATAGCCACCAACATCTGTATGAACTACAAGGGTCGATGGTCTATGTGGATGACCATTTCCTTTCCCAAAATGTAATGCTTCCATTGTCGGCAAGCCTCTACAATGGAATACATCTCTTTGTCATAAGTTGGATAGTTCCGCACTATGTCTGAAAGTGTCTCACTATGATATGCCACTTGATGCCCCTGTTGAGTAAGGATTTCCCCAATAGCATAGTTAGAGGCATCTGTATCAATCTCAAATGGTTGTTGCAACTCTAGTAATGTGAGCACTGGTACTGATTAGAGGCGATGTTTCAACTCTTCGAATGCCTTCTGTTGAGATTTAGAACAAAATATATATTTTTTTTTTTCGCTCCTCCCTTGGTGACTTTACTCAAGGGCCAAGTAATATGAGAGAACCCCAACATAAACCTGTGACAGAAATTGGAAAGGCCCAAAAAGTTGCAGAGCTCTGTTAGAGTGGTTTGGGCTGGCTAATCCCGAGTGACTTGGATCTTGGTTGGATCCACATGCACCCCCCATTCATAAATAATGTATCCCAGATACTGAACCTAGGTCATGCCAAAAGTGCATTTCTTCAAATTAGCACACAACTTGTGTTGTCATAGTGTTTGGAGAACCTGTCGGATGTGGTGGAGGTGCTCTTCCAAACTCTGGTTGAAGATCAGGATGTCATCCAAGTATACCATTACAAATGAGTTGATGAATGGCCGCAAGATGTCATCCATCAACCTCATGAAGGTTGCAGGAGAATTCCTCACCCCGAAAGGCATAACCAGTTATTCGAAAAGGCCCACCCACACATCAGAGGGTTTTATTGGTACCTGGTGATATCCATACTTCAAGTCGATCTTGCTGAAATATTTTCCCCCCTTAAGTTGGTCCAGAAGGTCATCATTCTGTGGGATTGGGTACCTATTTTGGACAGTGATCTTGTTCAATGCCCGATAGTTAGTACAGAGTCTCCAAGTCCCATCCTTCTTCTGTACCAACACGATCGGGCTCCCATAAGGCGATGAACCCAGGTGGATGTGACCTTTCTACAAAAACTCCTGAATATGCCTCTTGATTTCATCATTCTCCAGAACAGAGCGTTGATAGATTGGTCCATTGGGCAATGACGCACCTCGGGTTAGATTGATGGAGTGTTTGACCTGATAATAGAGAGGCACCCATGTGAGAGAGGTGAAGATGTCCTCATACTCCTCCATGACCTTGTCCATCTATTGTTGTCGTGTGGAGGGGCCCTATCTGGAGGTCGTTGCAACCGTCTTCTTCTTTCCCTAAGGGTGTATCATCAAGAAAACAAATTTATCAATTTTGGAAATGAGCTTACTCCATTGTTTTGCAGTAACCAAAGAGATGGCGGAAGGTGATCGTACCTCCGGTATCTTGTACAAATTATTTCCCAAGATAACAATAAGAGTGTGAGGCCTTGACTCAGCATGTCACTTCCATAAGTATGTTTGGCCTAATAATACATCACAAACATCAAGAGGAGAAACGTCACATAATACCTCATCCGTGAAGGGATTGATGTTATATGGAAGGCAACACTGTTGGCTAACGTGAAGATCTTGTCCTTTGTGAAGCCACCCAATGGTGTATGGTTGTGGGTGTGCTATGTCAGTAAACCTAGCCACTTCATGACCTTTGCTAAAATGAGGTTCTTTTGGCTCCCGCTATCGATAATGAACTGTAGCCGGGAACCATTTACCCACATTTGGGAGTGGAAGATGTGTTCCTCCTCCTCTGGACCTTCGGGTTCCTCCTTATGAATCTTCGTGGTGGCAATAGTCGCAATGGGATCCACATCAATAATCTACTTCCCCTTTTCATTCCCCTTGTTGGGTTCTGACTTAGAGTTGGAAAATGCATCTGATTTAGAAGCCTTCAGCTCGACCACTAGTGACTGCTTGGCCCGATGGTCACTTGTGTTGTGAGTGGAGTTGTTATGGAACTCACACCAATTTCCCGTGTCCTCCTTCGGCTTCGCGGTGTTGTTATTTTCTTGCAGCTTTGGTGGGTTGTCCTAGGCCACCCCACCTTGGCTTTGTCCTTTGTTCTACATATTGGGGGCACCTTTCCCTTGCTTTAGATTCACAGATCCAAAGCCTCGCTTTTTCTGTTTAAACTTTTGTTCGATCTTGACAATGTATCGGTACGCTGTGCCTAGCGAGGAGATGTCCAGGAACTCCATCTCATCCTGGATGCACCTGTGTAGGCAGCCACAATACTTAAGTACCAAATTTTTCTCCGAATCCTTAATACCCAACTTCGTATGAAGGGTATGAAAAACATTGGTAAACTCTGACACATCTTGGTCCCTTCCCTACCGCAACATTGTCCACTTTATGTATTTATCCTCATAGCTCCCGACATGGTAGTGCTACTCCTTGATGTTGTCTCGAAATGAACTCCAAGTGTGTGCAGACAAAAACAATCAAGGCGTACTTTCATTCTTCTCCTCACAGTAGGTTCCCCGCTAGTCCTTGACGTGGGGGTCAGCGTTGAGAAGAGCAAAAGTGATCTTTTCCCAACTGGAAAAATCATGAATAGAATACTATCATTCTATCATATTTAACCATTTATCTACGACATCTACATCTATTTGTCCCTCAAATATGGGAATGTCAAAGTTTACGTGTACCTTAAAAGGAGTGGCGCCTCCAGAGTAGTTGTTGGATGTGGATGTATTGTCGGTGGGCAACGGTTGAACGATTTGGGCAAACTTCTCCACCATCATGTTCCTTTGTTTCTCGAGGGCCTCCTCGAGCAATATTTTGATAGGTGCTCATGCTTCCTTGTCTTTCTTTTCTTCCCCCATGGGCAGTCATTGGGGTTTGCAAGGCTGATATTGCAAAGGTTTAACCAGATCGAGCCCTAACTCCTTATACCTCGACCTCATTGGGGACATGCAAAGAAGGATCAAGAAAGAGTAGACCACTCTTATACAACTGATCCGAATTTAAATAGGAACGCAACAAATTACAGATACAACCATACACACAAAGATGCAGTGGAAATAAAACTTCATTTCATTAATATCAAAGAACTGAAATATGCTTAAATATAGAATGGAAATAAACTAGCTTGAACGATGGTAGCTTATCTCTAAGAAGAGATGTAGCAGCTACATGCCTTTAAATTGTGTTACAATGAGGTTTAACGACATTTATTATTGCGAAGTAATGGAAAACCCTAAACATCCAAAAACATAACCCTATGAGATGAAATGTCAAACTATCGGCCCCGTTGGAGTAAGTTGCTACATCAACTTCCCAGGGTCGTAACTTTGGCATACAATCTTTGTTTGATGCACACAATGCCTTGTTGGAAATATCTATCTGAGGACTACAACTATTGAAACCAAATATCCAATTATGAACTTGTATTCAACAATTGTGGTTTTCCTAAAAAAAAAGATCGTTTAGGGCCTCAAAACAGCTCTGGAAGTTCATGACCCGAAAAACTGCCAAAAATAGTAAACTATGCTACAATTAAGGAAATTCAAAAACTGAAAGAAACAATGGTTGGGGTCCAAGTTGAGTAGGCAGGTGACCACCAATATCCACCTGGATCACACATACCCAAGGCTCGATTACGTTGTACGAGCCATCTTCCACGTAATTGTATCATGTGAACAAGAGCACATAAGGCCTCCACATATGCGCACAGTATCATAACGCTTCCATGTATGTGCATGAGGTCACAAGGTCGTTCATAGGTCAAAAACCATAATATCCCTAACCGATTGACCGTTTGGACCAAATAATATTAATAATAATAGTAATAAATAAATAAGTGGCATTAGCCCATGGTTTTTGTTTTTGGCCCCAGGTAATTGCCCACAACTTCTTCTAAGAAGCCCAACTATAAAAGGAAGAGGATCAAGAGAGAGGCATGGAACTTGGGATTTTCTTTAGAAGTATTTTGAAAGCTTAGGTGAGTTTCCAAGTGAGATCCTTAGCCTTGTCTTCGGTGGAATTCGATCTCACCCTAAAGGGAAAACCCAATTATGGTGGTGTTCTAGATCACCCTAAGCTCGTTCATTCTTGTCTCCGAATTAGAAGTTTACACATATATTATCATTGGTTGTGGATATTGGGTTCTTGCAGGCATTTACTGTTGCATCTAGATTACAGGCCAGAGTTCAGGCATCATATGACCAGTGGAATGCAAGGAGTCCCAACTGCCAGATCGAGCTCTTTCGCCACTCGCATGCATCATTTGACCAGACCATCAAGATTTTCAAGGTGTCATAAGAGAGCCCTTTGATCCAATATCAAAGCAGAAAGTAAGGAAATCAGTGTGGGGCTGGCGTCTCAGATAATTCAGCAAGAAGAAGAACGCTCAACGTGAGCAGCAGATCAGAGGCAAATCACAAGTCGTGGGTGAATGGTCAAACAAAAAAATCTGAGACGTAGGAACAATAGAGTCTTGGGGCCATTCATCCCCACAGTTCCACATTAATTATCAACTACACCACCAACAAGAGAAGCACGATTACGCCCAGCAAGGAGAACGAAGGTCACTTGTTGATTCAGACAGATGAAAGAAAGAAGACAAGAACGCTTAGCCAAGATATATAAACGAAACTGAATTGAACTGATTGAATGAATGAATCACTGCTATTGTGTATTACATTGTTATATATTAAACCTATCTATCGTTACATAACCATAACCGAACCGCCTAACTATTCCGCCTAACTACAATACAGTTAAAAGAAAAACTAACTATACAGTTAAAGAAAAACTAACTAAATTTGTTGTCAAAACTAACAAACTCCACCTTGACAACAATTTCCTAATTTCTTGCCCATGCCCATTCATCATCTTTTCTGCAAGCCAAGAGAAGCTAACCACCACTGCAACTTCTCTACTGTTACCGGCTTTGTGAATATGTCTGCACAATTCTCTCGTTTATGAACCTTTTTAAGAGCTACTTTTCCACCATCGATCACATGTCTCAGAAAATGATACCTTACATCAATGTTCTTGGTTCTGTTGTGATAGGCAGGATTTGTAGCCAAGTGAATAGCACTTTGACTGTCACAA